>CM064495.1:5670926-5749607 GCA_032716605.1 Paralithodes platypus
AGTTTGGCGATTTTTTTTAAGGACTGTAACGACCAGTTCTTTGTCACAATTGTAAGAATTTACGCCCCATGTCTTTGTCGATATTAAGACCTTTCGTGCCATTTAGGCTAGGTGTCTTTTTTTTTTTTTTTTTTTTTTTTTTTGTGGCGAGTGAGGATGATCGCCCGAGCCTGTAATTTGAAGAGTAACCATCCTTTTGCCGAGGCATGTTTCCTACCAAAAAAATTTACAAATTTATCCCTGATGGGGGTGTCTTTTTTTTTTTTTTTTTTTTTTTTTTTTTTTTGTTTTTTTTTACAGCGTGATGGAGAATCCTATTGATGGAGGCAACTAAACAGGAATATAACAACTAATCAACAAGGAAAATAAATACCTATCCTTGGAATAATACGGCCTATCTGCACCTTGAATAATAGCGGCCTATCTCTACCTTGGAATAATACGCCTATCTCACCTTGAATAATACGCCTATCTCACCTTGGAAGTAATACGGCCTATCTCACCTTGAATAATACGCAATATCACCTTGAAAATACTACGCCGATCTCCACCTTAAATCAACAAGGAAATAAATACGCCTATCTCACCTTGAATCATACGCTCTCTCAACTTAATAATACGCCTATCTCACCTTGAATAATACGCCTATCTCACCTGGAATAATAAGCATCTATCTCACCTGTCAAATAATAAACGCCTATCTCACCTCTGAATTAATACGCCTATCGACCTTGACTGAATAATACGCCTATCTCACCTTGAATAATACGCCTATCTCACCTTGAATAATAAGCCTATATCACCTTGAAATGCAATACGCCTATCTACCCCACCTTGGATAAGTGCGCATCCTATCTCACCTGGAATTGAATAAATACCTGCCTAAGTCTCACCTTGAATAATACGCCTATCTCACCTTGAATACATACGCCTATCTCACCTAGAATAATACCGCCCACTATCTCACCTAGATAATATCGCCTATTTCAACTTGAATAATACGCCGATCTCACCTTCCGAATTAAAATACGCCTGATCTCGCCTTGTAATAATACGTCATATCTCACCTAGACATAATACGCCTTATCTGCACCTGAAGAAATAAATACGCCTATCTTCACATTTGAAAATAATACGCCTATCTCACCTAAGAATAATACGGCCTATCTCACCTTGAATAATATTAACCTTTATTTTTAATCACAGCTACCAGTTAAGACATGCGCCTAAAATTTATCCTATATTTGCTTCTGTTACAAGGCCTTTAATAAGCCGTCCACCTATTGTGTTTAGGCACATGAGGTCTGCCATTCATCAATGTTAATGTTTATCTTAGGACTACTACTACTACTACTACTACTACTCCGGACGGTTCCAGTGCCAGGTATTTAGATTTAACGGGGGGGGTCACCGGCTTTTTTTTAATCTTTATCTCCTTTTCTCTCTTTCTCCTAGGCTTGTATCTTTTCGTCCCCATTCAGCCAACTGTTTACAAGATGTTTATTCCCACATCCAGGTGTCGATTTGTCTTGTATGGAGAAATCCGGCTTCGCCGGAAAAAAAAATAAAAAAAAAAGAAGAACAAAAAACAATTCTATCGAAAAAAATGTACAAATTTAGCTTGCTGTCAAAAAAAAAAATGTATATGCTGGCTCGCTACCGCTCGCCAGGAAAATATTGACACCTGGATGGGGGTAAACGTCTTAATATAGTATGCTGAATGGGGCCGAATGGATACAAGCCAAATAGAGAGGGAGAGAAAGAGAAAGAAAAGCGAGGTGGGCCCCCTTAACGTAGTCGCGAAGTTACCAGAGAAAGTCATTTATTTTCCCAACCGTTTAGCTTCGACAGGTCCTGGACATTAGAAAAGGAAATCCCCGGGTTTTGCGAAACTAAGATACCAAACAGTCGTCATGGCAGTCAAAGGGTTAAAACAGCTGACCCTACCACCGTTTCCGCAAATCCCGGTGGAAGAATAGGAGAGTTTGACTTTTTTCTGCGCAGGTTTCTCCGGGCAGAGTCACATCGGCGTTTTTACGAGCAATTTTTGAATGGCAATATTATCCTATTTTAGAATGGCAATATACTCCTAGCAACTTTTCAAGACGATTCAGCTGTGGTATCGGCGACTAGACTGGCGATGGAGCCGTTTCCTCTTAAGTTACAGGCTTGCTATCGCTCGCCAGGAAAAAATTACACTTAAATAGCTGGAAAGGTCTTAACATTGAAAGAAATGGAGCGAAAGGTGTTAAAATCGCCAAACTAATGGGCCGAACGTCTTATAATCTCAAAACTAGTGGGGCTAAACATTAGGGAGAAGGGGGTCCAGAAAACCGACCCATATCCCCCCCTTAACTGGCCAAGGTTGCGCTAGACCATGAGACCTTGCGAATCTGGGGTGTTCTGCGGCCCTCACGTCCCCCTGGTTGGCCGCAGGTGACTCCAACAATGGTACGTAGGCCTATTATTGTCCAACTCACGGCCTCGCTAATTCGCCGGTGGCCTAGTCTCTCTCTTTTTCTCTCTCTCTCTCTCTCTCTCTCTCTCTCTCTCTCTCTCTCTCTCTCTCTCTCTCTCTCTCTCTCTCTCTCTCTCTCTCTCTCTCTCTCTCTCTCTCTCTCAATCTCTCTCTCTCTCTCTCTCTCTCTCTCTCTCTCTCTCTCTCTCTCTCTCTCTCTCTCTCTCTCTCTCTCTCTCTCTCTCTCTCTCTCTCTCTCTCTCTCTCTCACTTTTGGGAACCGTAATAGATGACTACTAGTACAGTAGTAGTTGTAGTAGTAGTAGTAGTAGTAGTAGTAGTAGTGCTATGGGTGCATACTAGTTATTATTGATATCATCTAGAGTCATTTACACCATCAGTTTAATATTACAGCGAAAATCATTATTTACAAACTGTTCGTAATTAGCTGAGTAATCTTGGTGGGGACTACGCGGTGTCGACGATTGTTGAGACAATTACGGCCCTCTTACAAGCTGTGCGACCGGGATTATTAGAACCTTTGTTGCCACTAAATAATGACTACAAGACCAGACATTGGATACGATCGTAAGAGCCAATCAGCTGGAATTATGTGCCACTATATTCTCAAAGAGGCGCTGCAAACGAGTAGGCTATAGCAAATTTTCCGTCAGCTGAAGAAATGACTGTATGACAATGATTTGCTGAACATCATCTTCAAGTTGATTCGACCTGAATACACTGTTGTACGATTTAGAATTGTTCTTGCAATTGTTACATTTCTACTTGATATCTGCGAAATTACAATCTTCTGAAGTTGGCTAGCTTAGTAATTATGAAAGTCATCAGTTTGGTATGAAAGAGAACTTCCATCGTATTCCACGAAACTTTTCTTTTTGAATGAGATTACAGTTTCCTTCCCTTATTATAAGTATTTCTATACTATTCAATTTAAGTCAGATTGTGTAATATGGTTATTATGAAAGTCAGCATATTTACAGAGACCATTAGTATATATAATGTATTCATTGTGGCCCATCCTAGGCTGATTAATACCGCCAAATAATGAACACAATAGCAGGAAAAGGCGTCATCGTACTGTAAGGGTTCGAGTTAAGCCGGTATCACACAATAACTTTTATAGTCAACATTCGATGATCAACATTTTTCTGGCAACATTTCTCGAATATTTTGTACTGGAATCGGAAACTAGACTTGATGGTAGATGAACTTAGGTAACCAACAAATATTAAATGTTTACCTTATGAGCTGCCAGACCAGTGTTAAGGATAAATGTTGAGTGAAAAAGCGCTCTTGTGATACTGACTTTACCCTCCAATGTTTTTGTGTTTTTTGTCGCGTGCGTAATATGGACCCCCGGGCACCGATCCACGCGACCCCCCTTCCCCCGCCCACCCCGCGGCAGCTCCCACAAGCCCCTGGACGCGGCGATTGATCACGGGTTCCGAAAGTGGTTGCATGAGGACCAGGTAATACGTCGTGACTAATGTGGTGTGGGGCTCCTGCTTGTTAACGACGAGATACACGACCGCTCCTTCCACGACATTCTTCAACTATAGTCTATTCGCTGTAAGTAGGCGAGAAATCATGACTTCTATCCTCTGTAACTCAAAAAGGGCTAGAGCAAATTGGCTGTACTTTTTCACATCTATTTCTTGACTGACTCTTCCCAAATGGTAGGAATATTAACTCGATTAAGTTAGTCGTTTTTGAGTTACAGAGGTTAGAGGTCATGATTTCTCGCCTACTTACAGCGAATAGACTATAGTACCGGGAATGTCTGAATATACTGGAAGTTGAGAATCGTATAGATCTATATGTTAAACTTATTCATAACCGAAGCCATCCAAAATCAAACCAAGTAGACCACCGAGGAAATAGCCCATCTATTAGAATTGAGGTCAAAAACTAATCTAAGTCTTTTGTTCGTACATCATCTCTCAGCAAACCTGATGCATGGGCTTCTGAGTTCAAGCGTTATGCGATTTTAACTAACTAGGGAAATATAAAGGTATCAAAGTTGCCAATACCATTTGCGAACGACCCCATTTTGCCAGGATAAAGTTGGCAGAGTATGTTGCCCGAATAACAGGTGGGGTAATTGTGCGTGACTAATGTGTTCCCACCAGGTATACAGTACCTTGTGATCGGCGACCCTCTTACGCCGCCTTCGGGGGGTTAGCCTTGTTGGTACAACCACTCATCAACATTCCTGGACCCCACCTTTTTATAATATATGGAAGTATATATCTGCTATCGTTCTGATGGTCGATGGTTCGATCCCCACTGAGAGACTAGAAACATTTAGTGGCTCACGTGTATTTGTGATATATTCTCAATATTTGTAACTCTCATGCTTTGTGGGTTAAAATTAAATTAAATCAATTTCAACCCGAGTTGCGTCGGGACACTCAAAAATCCGTGTATGGTATTCTGGAAATGTGGATCCTACAACTAGGTTTGAATTGAAATATATTCGCCTAGTGGGTTTCCCTTCTCCCTAACATAAATAGGATAGAAGGCAGAGTGTCTTTTAGACTGCCGTGGTGTAATTGATTAAAGCGTCGGCTATCGTTCTGATGGTCGATCGTTCGATCCCCACTGAGAGACTAGAAACATATATATATATATATATATATATATATATATATATACGGTATATAATTAGATATATATATATATATATATATATATATATATATATATATATATATATATATATATATATATACGGTATATATATATCAGCTGTACCTTCAATGTTGTTCCTTATATGTATTAACGAAACAAAAGGCAGAGCTGCATGTAACATGAGTCTCCTCCAAAGCCTAAAGAGTGACAGAAAGCCAAATTCAAGGTATGTTAGGGTCTCAGTGCCTGGCCACACGAAATGTGCAGCAGTTCAAATCATAGGTTGAAGGAAAGATAGATTGAGGGAGTGGTATCTGCCCGCCATCACGTGATAATGGATCTCGATTATATATTTTTTCCTTTCCCAGCAGAAGCCTCCCGTCATTAGGTACCGGAACGTGATTCTTGCGTGTGTCGCCAGAATCCCCCGTTGTGCCGTCTGTAGGGAGCCTTCCATCTTATTTTTTTTCGTACATTACACTGGGTTCATCTTATCCAGACTCGAAATTGTCAGGCCCCGATTTTGATTACCGAAATGTGACTTGATTTGATATGATATATTGTTGATTATAAACCAAACAAATACTATAAAGTATAAGACGTGGGCATTTATAATTTATGGTTTAATTTCATTGAGAGGTGTTGGATGTTGTGAGTGAAAGTTATATATTACATTATGCCTCAACTGCTGAATTTGTCGGGAAATTGTCTGTTAGAAGGATAGGGTTATTTTTCGGTTGCTACCCAGACTGCCATCAAACTTTTAAGAAATACCCACGAGACCCACCTTCCAGAAAAATAGACTATTTTGTGTTCAATAGAAACATATTCCGGCCTTCCTACATTGTAGGCCTTTAGCCGATAAATGTTTCTACCGCAAAATGTACAAACGTATGCACAAAACTATATCGAAGGGGAGTGTAGGGGGTGTTTTTAAAGCTTGATGGAGGACTAGCGAGGAACCTATATATATATATAAAGAAATATATGTATATATATTATATATATATATATATATACCAAAACACGACCACTACCCAGCTTACTCATCCCCAACACCATTCTCGGCCCCGTACTCGGTTAAGGGGGGGGGGGTCACCGGCTTTTTTTTTATCTTTCTCTCCTTTTCTCTCTTTCCCTGGCTTGTATCCATTCGGCCCCATTCAGCCAACTGTTTTAAGACGTGTATCCCCATCCAGGTGTCGATTTGTTCCTGGCGAGCGATAGCGAGCCAGCATTGTATGGAGAAATCCGGCTTAGCCGGAGAAATTTTTCTATCGAAAAATGTACAAATTTAGCTTGCTGTCAAAACAAAAAATATATGCAGTATGCTGGCTTGCTACCGCTCGCCAGGGAAATATTGACACCTGGATGGGGGTAAAAATCTTAAAACAGTAGGCTGAATGGGGCCGAATGGATACAAGCTAAAGAGAGAGGGAGAGAAAGAGCAAAAAAGCGAGGTGGGCTCCCTTAAAGGGGTACGGGATGATCGGGGAGATATAATTGATTGGATCTTATTATCTACTTAACTCTTTTATTTAGGTAACACCATTGTCATTATTTAGGTAACACCATTGTCATTATTTAGGTAACACCATTGTCATTATTTTCTAGTTAACCTTAGACAGTTTTACGTGGTTTAGGAAATAGCTGTGGCAGTCATAAGGCCCACTGAGATATGTTTACCTTTTTAACTTGTAGAGATGATTTTTATATCTATCTATCTATTGCCGGACGCCTTACTCCCCTTACGAGGGTGGCCATACACAGAATACCCCCAAGCGGACCAATTCCCTGTGAGAGGGACAACCCGAGCCAGTTTAGTGAAGGACTTACAGGATTGACCACTCAATATAGGATCCGTCAGACTCCGAGGCCCTCTGTGTATCTTGGTAGCACTATTTTTCTACAGTGGTGTTCGCCTAATCCATCCACTAACCTGCCTTACCCTTAGGTAAGCAGTACGGATTTGTATCAGGTTTACTCCCCTAGACAGGTTGCCAACCAAGGCTGACGAGTCCCATCCACCCGAGTTTGTATAAGGTTGTCTCCCCTAGATGAGTTGCCGACCAAGGCTAACGAGTCTCATCCACCCAATGGTGTCCAAATTACAAAATAAACAATATCGTAGTGAAATGGCTAATGTAAAGTGATAACAATAATTGCTATATCATATTTTATAATGTGTACATGTTTATAATAATTGGTATATATAAAACAACAAGGACTGTCGGTAATTCCTTGACCTCTAAGAGTTCAAGGTCATCACAATATTGGAGACATTTATATTTGTATTGTCAGTTTTTATGTCTGGAAACTTCAACCCACTTGCATTTACACACTGGGCAATGACATTTAAATCCTTCGCTGTACAGGTGACGTGTTGTGTATTGTATTGCAGGTTTACTTAGACGTTTGTGTGCAGTTTAAGAAGTATTTTTAGTAGTATAAAGGGTTAAATGAGATACTTCGAAGCCTTTTAATTGCTGGAGTCTTTTTGTTAACTGTATAAAATTGGCTAATAGTAGCCAGAATGAGGTTAACCCTTTCACGCGCATTTGAGCCTATTAAGGGATACTTAAAAGCCTTTGTGACCATCAGGGGTGTTCAGAAACCTTTAATATAATTACTTCAACCTCTGGAGTTGTCTTTGAGTATGCTGTGGGCAGAAAACTAATTTTGGTCCGGTAATTATGAGATTGAGAGAACTCCATTTCTGAATGGTAATCGGCAAACCCCGCGTTCACAGGATAGCGAGAGGGTTAAAAGGACAGCACCGATACTAAAAGGTTTAGGTACCTTATGTGATAGAAAGTGTGTGTGTGTGTGTTATTAAATGTTCGATAGCTATTCCACACTTATTTATTAAGGATAGTTTTAACCTAGACCCAATTTCACTATCTTATAACATAAACTTGTACTTTCATTTATGAAAGCGTGATATATTTTGACGTCACGTGAGATAAATCATTTCTCTCAATCGCATGGCAATCATTACACCTTGGGAAAGGACGAAATTGAATTGAAGTTCCCTTATGTTTGCACGTTTTCATATAATTGAATCATGCTCGCCGATCATCACTGCTATTCAGTTAAAAAGATATAAAAGAGTTGTGTATTTTTTGCTCGATTAAAAGGGATTGGTTTCTTCAAATTATACCGTTGACTTTTCCACTTATTCTCACCGTGTCAACCACAAATATTTACTCTTGTGTTTGTAGATAAAGCCGGGCTGCGTGCTAATGGGTCCATATCTCCACTTGCCAGGCGTGAGGGGCACACGGGGTTGCTCACACATGCCCTCATACCCCGTGCTTCCTAACTAGTGTGAAATTAAAGGTCGGTGTAATGTGGGTTGTGGCAGGTAGAGTGCCTTTATAGAGAGAGTGGCGACATATTAAGGGGTCCCGGGAGTCGGAAACAATATGGTGCCTGGGAACTTGAAGTGCTCTGATAGATTGAGAGAGAGGCAGGGTCCAGAGAATCCTTGGAGAGGTATCTTGACCAAGTTTCGAACCCATTCACTCCATATTTTTTTTGTGAGATTTGGGCACCGTATCCTATCGACCAACCACGATAGACTTAGATTGATGGATCGCGAATTAATACTAGATGTGTAAATAGAATAACCTGAGATAGAAACAATATGGCGTCCATCAGTGAAGTGGCCAGTACCCTCTTTCTACAGGTACCCTAGTGGCAAGAGGCGTTCAGTATTATATCGCGTGAACCACAACTATTTGACTGGACAAGCGGGATCACTTTGAGGGTAACCCAGACTTCTCTCTCCCTGTCCACCTCGGTATGAAGGGGATTTTTTTCCCCCTGGACACCCTTCTGCGTCATGTTTAGCCTCATTAGTATGGAGAATTTGGTGATTTTAAGACCTGTTTCCCCCTATGTATTGAGTATTGTTCGCATGTGTGGGGAGGATCCTCTCACACAGCACTTCTTGACAAAGTAGAAAAGAAAGTCTTTCGTCTCATTAACTCACGTCCACTCACCAACTCTGTGCAATCTCTTTCTCTTCGCCGCAATGTTTCATCTCTCACTATTCTACCCCTATTACAAAAATCAGTGTTCATCCGCTATAACAAAAATCAGTGTTCATCAGAGCTCTCTCAGAGTATACCACCTCGTCCACGTAGAATACATAGCACCCGTCTTACAACACAATCCCACCCCTACTTTGTGCAACTCTCCAATCCAAGAGTGAAGCGATATTCCTTATTTTTCTTCTATTCAACAGCTGAGTTCTGGAATTATCCCCCTGAATCCATCTTTCCCTCATCCTATGACTTAAATTGCTTCAAAATATGTGTGTTCAGGCATTTTGGCTCGAATATTCCTTGATTTTGGCCCTGTCACTTTCAATTCTGGGGGAAGCACTCGCTACAAGCAGTTTTGCCTTATTTTAAAAAGACCTCCGTCTACGTATTGTGAAAAACCTGTTATCCTCCGGCAAATTGTGGGGTTGAGTGAGTGAGTGAAGGGGGGGACAGTGAATGAAGGAGGATGCATGTTTTTCATAATACGTGTTGCTAGCCCCAAACGCGCGAGCAACTGTGGCTTTCAACCATCCGACACATCCCCTTTTATTAATGTGCATCACACATGTTACATACAAATAAGGTTTATGTTTTGTTTTACCCTACTGTGGAAAGACTACGGATACACCACTCCTGCCGGGGCCTCACGCAGTGGCATGACTCAGTCCTGTCGAACTGAGCTCATGACACTGGTGGCACTTGTCTCCCACATCCACATAGAAAAAAAAGGAAAATCACATATATATATATATATATATATATATATACGGTATATACGGTATAATACTGTATATGTCTACCAATATTAAGACTTCATACCATATAGGCCAATGTGTCTTATTTTTTCCTGGCTATCGATAAGCTCTAGCTATTTTGGTACATTTGTCTCGGGTGGTGTATTTTTAAGCTCGATGAAGGTTTAGGGAGCAAAGCAAGTAAAACAAAACTTTATTTATAAAATTCATAGAGCCTTTATATAACTTTACTTAATATGATACATTTATTGGATTAGCCAGGCTTTCCAATATGCCTTTAGTATATATAAACACCGGTATATATAATTATATATATATATATATATGTATAATTATATATATATATATTATGAACATGAATGAAAAAAGGATGGAACCGTTCAGATGACAAGATCTCAAAACATTCCTTTACTAATTTTTATTTATTTATATATTAACACACACACACACACACACACACACACACACACACACATATTATATATATATATATATATATATATATATATATATATTTTTTTTTTTTTTTTTTTTTATGTATTATATTTGTGACTTTAGTGGAAATTAGAGCATGAATTTAACCTAACGTAGCTTATTTGTTGGTAGGTTCCGATTAGTAAGTCACGGTCTAAGGCAACATTTCGGGTTCTCAGATTTTGATAGCGAAAGGATGAGGTAGCGAGATGTCCCGATACCCTGCCTCGCGTGTTGTCCTAATTCCCTTTACATGACCAACCCCTGTATGTCCCTTACCATGGCGTACCCTACATCCGGTCGTGCTGCCGTACTTATGTCCTCCCGTGCTGTCGTGCCCTACTATATAATATATTCTCCCTTAAGCCGGTATCACACGAGAGCTTTTATAGTCAACAGTCGATGATCAACATTTTTCTGGCAACACATTCGATGATCAAAAAATTTCTGGCAACATTTAGGGAGTATTTAGCGCTGGTATCGGAAACTAGACTGCTGGTAGATGCATTTAGGTATCCGAAATATTTGAAATGTTTACCTCAGAAGCTGCCAGACCAGTGTTGAGGAAAAATGTTGAGGGAAAAAGCGCTCGTGTGATACCGGCTTTAGTTCACTTCAATCTATTGATGTGTGGTCGCGCTAATAAGTCATGTTCCAGCTGTCATTACGTTTGGCTTGCTCTGTGCTGTATTAATGTCTGTCAGATGTTGAATAGGGTGGGTAAGTGTAGGAACATGTGTGTAGATTTCACTCGCTATGAAGAAACCAAGCTTAGTTGTTGTTGTTGTTGTTCCCCAAGCTGCCTGGCCGAACAGCCCCAAGGTCCCGAGCAATTCCAAGGCCATAACCGAGTGCCCCCACAGAACCCTCCCCGCCGACCACAATAAAGCCTGGGTGACCGAAGCCACTCCATGGCGGGGGGCTGAGGAGGGTGCGGAAACGCCCGGGAAACCAAAGCCCCACCCAGGGCCCTGTGCCCCTCAGCAATTATGAAGAGAAAGTTGAGGGGCAAGGGAAAAAAGTGACGCGTTGGCTTCCAATCTTGGTAGATTGGGAGGTCAATCCATGGAAGAGACGCCGTCACTTGAGATCTAGAAAATATATAAGTTAAAGGAAAAGTCAGAGTAAGCTATGGATATGGCAGAGATTGCTCAGCTCTCACTCTGATAGACCAGCCCATCACCACACCAAGCTTAGTTATTGCTGATACCAATTATTGATCAAAACATACCTGGTGCCGAGACATCACTTATTAGCGCGACTGTACCGCAGAGGGCTATTCTAGTTCGGCATGATGTTTGGTTGCTTGAGGGAAGGGATACAACATAACACAATATAAACAAGTGAAATAAGCAACAAATATCCTAATACACAGTCGGCCTGATAAGTGATTGTCTCGGCACCAATTATGTTTTGATCAATAACCCAAAATACTGTCATGTTGCTGTGCCCTTCTATGTCCTCCCAGTGTTACCTTGCCATGCTGTGCCTATTAACCCGTTCCGTACCGGCGACGTCTTTTTCAATTTTATTGTAGCTATATTTGGAGGATTTTGTGTAGCTTAAAAAGGATCTGCAGTAGTAAAAGTGGTTAAGGGAGGTAGTTCGAAGCCTCTTAATTGCTGGAGGCCCTGAAACTGAACAAAATCGTCTAATGGTAGCCAGAATAAAGTTAAAGGATGGCAACGGTACAGAAGGGGTTAAAGGGGTAGTGCTTGCTTTTTTGGTCTATGAATTTACATAATAATGTATTGTTTAGTTTCCTCGCTAGACCTCCATCAAACTTTCAAGATAATTGTTCTACATTTTTCGGGAGAAAAATTTCCCGACCGAAGGCTGGCTCCTTCTATATTGACAGGCTCGCTTTCGCTTGCTAGGAAACAAATCGACAACTAAATGGCACGAAAGTACTTAATATTGACAAAGAAATTGGGCGAAAGGTCTTAAAATCGAAACTAATGGAACAAACGTCTTAAAATCTCAAAGCTAATATGCTAAACAATACAAGAGACATTAGGAAGTCCATAAAATGCGACTACGGTACCTTCCCCTTAATCAAGATCAAGCAACATTATAAATCATACCTGCATATACCGTCTTGTCCTAGCGCAACCCCAAGGCATAAATACTGTGTTTGTGGTGTAGTGGTTTAGATGCTTATGTTGTTCTGGGTGGGTGTCCCGAGTTCGAATCCCGGGAGGACCATAATTATGCTTTCATTAGTTTATTCAAGTACATTGGGGTTTGTAATGGATGATTAATGTTAAGAACGGGGTGTTACTTATTTTTTTTTAGTCTATTCATTATAAATAGACCAATAATCTTGACCCCCCCCCCCTAACCTCAGTAACTCAATAACGACTAGAGTAATGGGCAAATATTTGTACAATTTAGGAAGAATCATCCAGGGAATAGGTGTGGAAATGTACAGCCCATTTGCTCTAGCCCATTTAGAGTTACATAGGTTAGGGTTCACGATTTCTGGCCTACCTATAATGTATTCGAGATAAAAATGTAAATTTTTCGGTAGAAACGTTAACTTAAGGGGAGGTATTTAGTTTGTTAAGGGGAGGTATTTAGTTTGTTAAGGGGAGGTATTTAGTTTGTTAAGGGGAGGTATTTAGTTTGTTAAGGGGAGGTATTTAGTTTGTTAAGGGGAGGTATTTAGTTTGTTAAGGGGAGGTATTTAGTTTGTTCCCTACGTTTTCATCAAGCTTAAAATTGCACCCCCTAGACCCCCTTTCAAGATAAATTTGTAAATTTTTCGGTAGAAAAATGTCACGGCCGGAGGCCTGTGGCTCTTAAATTACAGGCTCGCTATCGCTCGCCAGGAAAAAAAATACCTTAATGGCACGAAAGGCCTTAAAATTGACAGCAATGGGGCAAAATGTCTTAAAATGTCCAAACTACTAGGGCGAACGTCTTAAAATCTCAAAAGCAATGGGGCTAAACATGAGGGAGAAAGGGGTCCAGAAAAAAATCCCTCGAGTGGAAATCTCCCCTTAAACAGAGCGTCTTAGTCTTAACGTCACCAAACTAATGGGGCGAACGTCTTAAGATCTCAACACAAAAGGGGCGTAATATGAGGGAGAAGGGGGTCCAGAAAAAACATACCCTTAAGTGAAATTCTCCCCTTAACTGCTAGAATGGTTTCCTAGTAGTTAGTTGGGTTAGCATGTTGATAATGATGGGCACAAGAATAATACTGACCACAACTGTTAACCCTTTCATGATACGATGATACCCCCCTCTCTATCTCTCTCTCTCTCTCTCTTTCTTTCTCTTTCTCTCTCTCTTTCTCTCTCACACTCTCTTTCTCTCTCTCTTTCTCTCTTTCTCTCTCTCTCTCTCTCTCTCTCTCTCTCTCTCTCTCTCTCTCTCTCTCTCTCTCTCTCTCTCTCTCTCTCTCTCTCTCTCTCTCTCTCTCTCTCTCTCTCGTGCTATCCTCTTCTTCTATTTGACTTTATTTTTCTTCTGCTCTCTTTACAATATTTTAGTCCAGACCACCTCGCTTGGATCGTAAGGTCTGTGTGGTCAGCGCACCTGCGTAAATACATGAAAGTCTTTAGCGAACTGTTATATGTGTTTTTCTCCTGTCACATCTTTTTCCTTTCTCGTGTCTCTTGCTGATCCTCCCTACCCCTTGTGGTAGTCAGGGCTGGCTACTGACTGACTGACTTTCTCACAATATAATTATGGCAGCCATTGAGCCGTTATACAAATTGGCAGGCTCCACTTCAATTAGACTTCCAAATGAGCGATGGGTAAGATATAAGTTTATGGTCGGTGCCGTGTTGTTAGTCCATAAATCCCTCTCTACAGTAGATGGGGTGATAGTGGTGATGGGAGAGGGGCCTTAAGGGGGGTGTCCTGCTTTTTGTTACTTCTGTCCTTTTCTCTCTTTCTCTGGCTTGTATCCATTTGGCCCCATTCAGCCTACGGTTTTAAGACGTTTATCCCCATCCAGGTGTCAATTTCTTACTTGGTGAGCGGTAGCGAGCCAGCATATTTTTTATTTTTGTTAGACAGCAGGCTAAATTTGTAAATTTTTTGATAGAAACATTTCTCCGGCGAAGCCGGATTTCTTCATATAATGCTGGCTCGCTATCGCTCGCCAGTAAGAAAACCGACACCTAGATGGGGATAAACGTCTTAAAATAGTTGGCTGAATGGGGCCGAATGGATACAAGCCAGAGAAAGAGAGAAAAGGACAGAAATAACAACAAACAGGTCACCCCCCTTAAGCCGTTGTCACACGAGCGGTTTTTTCTCGTATTATTTTAGGACATTTTGGCACTGGTATCGGTAACTAAACTGAAGATAGATTATGTTAGGCGGCTGAATTATGATAAAGTGTAATAATGTGAGCTCCCAGACCATAATTGCCCGTCAAAATTGCTCGAGAAAGGGCTCGTGTGACTCCGGCTTTATTGACCTCCCTCACGCCTAGCTGGGCCCTCCTCTCCTCACCATCCTTGGAAGACATCTTATCCTCAAACTCCCTGGATAGAATTATCTATCTAACTCCTTACTTGCACCATCTTTAACCCGTTCAGGACCGGTGACATCCTTTTTATGATATCTTATTAATTAGAAGGATGTCTACCCATTAAAAAGCTACAGACTATCTCAATTAATCCTTTTAGCTAACATATATCCTTCCTAAGCTTCATAAAATCGTCTAACTGTAGCTGGAGAAAACCCCGTTGCTGGTACAGAAGGGGTTAAAAGTCACCCTTATCCCCTAATACCCTGACTCTATTTCTCTAACCCCTTACTTGTACCATCTTTAGCAAATATCTTATCCTCCAACATCCTGGCACTAATTATCATTCTCATTACCTCACCATCCTTGGAACGTGATGGCTCTAATCCTCAAACTTCTTTCTTATACTAGAAGTCACACTTAGCCTCCAACTGCCTGGGTCGAATCCCCAACTCCTTACCTCTACCATCCTAAGAAAAAATACCGTTATTTGATTCGACTCACCAAATTTCATAAGTTATAGCCTATCTTGAAATTGGTTGTGGTATTAAAGTCTCTTTTAAGTTGACGTGTAATTATATTGTTAAATTATCAATCATGTTTACGTATGTGTAACTGATTGTATAGGCCTACAGTTACAATAATCATAGATACATATTGTAAAGTATATATTACGATGTGTATTCCTTGTGTTTGATTAGGGTATCGGGCCCCTGTCGTGCGAAGTCTGATTAAGCGGGATTGGATTACGCTAGATTATACGCTGGTGATGTAATGACGGGCTGACGAAATTACCACGTGGTAAATGGATCGGTGACGAATTGACCAGAGACATATATTCAGGTCTTTCAGCTATTATTTGTGGAGTCATATATTCTTTTATTCTAGTAAGGGTGGTAGGTTTAGTTTTTGGTCTATTTATATATATATTATTATTTATTTATTTTTAGTTTCCTCGCTAGACCTCCATCAAACTTAGAAAAATACACCCTAGACAGGTGTAGATAAATTCAAGATAAATTTGTACATGTCCCAGCCGAAGGCCGATTCCTCCTAAATTACAGGCTTGCTTTCGCTTGCCAGGAAAAAGTAAATGGCACGAAAGTTCTTAATATTGTCAACGAATTGGGGGCGAAAGGTCTTAAAATCGCCAAACTAATGGATCGAACGTGTTACAATCTCAAAACTAATGTGGCTTAGCATGAGGGAGAAGGAATCCCGAAAGAAGCTCCCCTTAATGCACAGCATCGGTAATTGAACGTGTTTAGAATTCGACCCTTGTCTAGATGGTTGATAGTAAGTCAAAACAGCCACACTCCGAAATGGCCACAAGCAAAACAGCAACAGTCAAACTTTACTCAATTTAACCTAACTAAACCGAACTTAACCAGACCTGACCTAACCTACCCTTAACTAAACTAACTTAACTTAATCAATCCTAGTGATAAGCTAAACTAACTTAACCTTCGCTGTTTAGGATTGTGTCCGTCTGGTTTTATTGTGGCCATTTAAGAGGGTGATCGGTTTGACATGCTTCCTCAGTGTTCAATCATTCTCGGCTACCACGCTCCAACACCACACTTGGAAACTGATCGCCTAGACAGACCATTAGAGAATAATACGTGGTCTAGCCGACATTTGCCTAGAACCTGTATTCTACTGATATGCTCTCTCCATGTGAAGCTAACGATGTGTCCCTGGTGTTAATGATGATCCCTGTGCGACACTCACTAATGGCCCCGACCCCCTTGATAACCCCTGTGAGACTCCTGCGGGTGACAAGGCTACGGTTATAAGGTGAACAACAATTGATGCACCAGATAATACACTGAGAGGGTTACAGCTTCACTGGTGACATTGGTGGTAGCTATCAGTTATTAACTCCTTTCACCAGCATTACGTAATTTCCAGCATACTCTGGTTACCATTGGACGATTTTATTTAGTGTATTGTCTACCTCTACGACTCGCCTAGTCTAGTAGGTGAATTTTACAAGGGGAGGAGGATTCCTAACCCCCTGCCCCCTAAGGGGGGGGGGGGGGGGAACGCGAAAGTGATCCCGGACTCTAAGAATTGGAACTTTAACTGTTGTTTTTTGTTCGGGCTCTGTCTCAAGTCGGCCACCCCCAGCTATGGGGCATGTGCCTGAGTATATACATACATACATACATACATACATACATACTCTACATACTCTACGACTCATATGGGTATATACAATCTCAGTAAATCCTTTAAATAAAATGGGCCCTTCTTAAGGTGCATAAAATCATCTTATATTAGCCAGAATTAAACACAAAAAGCGTCATGGTGCTAAGGGGGTTAATGTGACGTTTGATTTAGCACCGATGGACTATAAAACACTGTTGCAGAAATTACAGTGTAGTGTATTTAACCACGCATGTACCGGAGACATCTTTTACATTTAATTCAAGCTACATTTAGACGATTTTATTCAGTTTTAGATGGGCCTCCAACAATTTAAAGACTATTTTACTACCACAGATCCTTCTTAAACTGCAAACAATTCGTCTACACATAGTTAGAATAGTATTAAAATGACGTCGCCGGTGCAGAAGTGGTTAAGGTGCATAGAATATTAACCCTTTCAAGGTCCAATACGCGTTTCTGTTCTGTTTTTTGGCTACTATTAGACGATTTTATTCAGATTAGTAACGGTATATGGAAGTCAGAGGGTTGATTGAGATAGTATTTACCTTTTTAATACCCACAGATACTTCCTAAGCTGCATAAACTCGCCTAATGATAGCCAAAATAAACTGGTAAAACGCGTCAGAGCTTCAGAGGGTTAATAATGTGGCAGACCTCAATGCAGACAAAGAATCATGAGATAGGAAAGGCTCTTGTAAAAACAAATCTATATGTAATAGTCCTATATGCTTTACAATGCTATATTATGCTAACTAAGGTATGCTGTGCTATTAGTTGCATTATAACTGCTTCACAATGCTATATTATGCTAACTAAGGTATGCTGTGCTATGTGTTGTATTATAACTATGCTTTACAATGCTATATTATGCTAACTGAGGTATACTCTGTTGTTTGTTGTATTATAATAGCTTCACAATGCTATTTTCTGCAAGCTAAAGTATGCTGTGCTATGTGTTGCATTATAACTAAGCTTTACTATGCTAACTAAGGTATGCTCTGTTGTTTGTTGTTTTATAATAGCTTCACAATGCTATTTTCTGCAAGCTAAAGTATGTTGTGCTATGTGTTGCATTATAAGTAAGCTATACTATGCTAACTGAGGTATACTCTTGTTTGTCGTTATATACAGTATCTGCTTCACAATGCTATTTTCTGCAAGCTAAGGTATGCTGTGCTACTTGTATATACTGTATAATATTATATATACCGTTATAAGGCCACCACAATGACGTATGTATCAGGATATGGGCTACCTCCATTAAGGGGGTAGTACTCACTTGTTCTGGACACCCTTCTCCCTCATGTTTAGCATATTAGGTTTGAGGTTTTATGACGTTCTTTCCGTTAGTTTGGCGATTTTTGAGACCTTTCGCCTAATTTACTTATCAATATTAAGACCTTTCGTGCCGTTTAGGTGTCTATTTTTTCCTGGCGAGCGATAGCGAGCCTCTAATTTATAAAGGAACCAGCCTTCGGCTGGGAAATTTTTCTACCGAAAAATGTACAAATTTATCTTGAAAGTTGGTCTAGGGGGTGTTTTTCTAAGCTTGAAGGAGGTCTAGCGAGGAAACTCATAAATAAATACATAAATATATAAACCAAAAACCAGGCACTACCCCCTTAAGTCTACCTACGTTCTCTAGTAGTGATAAATCGGCCCATACCATGTTCGAGCCCCATTACTTAGCGCCACCGTAACACATCGGCTACTTCTACTCTAAATTAACCAATTATCTCCCCATTAGGGTAATGGGTGTGGGTAGAACTTTCTGTATGGTCGTCTCATTCGAATTTCGTGCCACATTAGTAGTCGCTTTTTCTGGACCCCCTTCTCCCTCATGTTTAGCATATTAGTTTTGAGATTTTAAGACGTTCGTTCCGTTAGTTTGACGATTTTGAGACCTTTCGCCCCATTGCCTTTGTCAATATTAAGACCGATATTTTCCTGGCGAGCGATCGCGATCCTGTAATTTTAGAAGAAATCGGCCCTTGGCCGGAAAAAAATTCTACCGAAAAATATACAAATTTATCTTGAAAGGGGATCTAGGGGGTGTTTTTTTAAAGCTTGATGGAGGTCTAGCGAGGACATTAAAACAGACAAATAAATAAATATATAGACCAAAAAACAAGCACTACCCCCTTAAGGGAGGGATACCTTTGTGGTTTACAAGGCAAATATATAAAATGAGTCATTAAGCTGAGGTGTTTATAGAGTCATTAAGCTGAGGTGTTTATTAACCCTTTGAAGCTCTGACGCGTTTCTGTTCTGTTTCTCGCTACTATTAGACGATTTTATTCAGATTAGGAAGGGTATATGGAAGTCAGAGGGTTGATTGATATAGCCTTTACCCTTTTAATACCCCCAGATCCTTCCTAAGCTGCATAAAATCGTCTAATGATAGCCAAAATTAAACTGCTAAACCGCGTCAGAGCTTCAAGCGGTTAATCTGAGGTGTTTATTAAGTAAATAATGTTATATTCTAATGGGAACGAGTACTGAGAGGGTTAAAGTGCGTATGTTCGTTAGCATTGCATACAAAGTTATAGCGTAACCCTTTATGTACAGGTGACGCCTTTGTGTTAACTAGGCCTACAGTTAGACGATTTTATGAAGTTTCGGAAGGATATAATTATGGTTTTATGAAGCTTCGGAAGGATATATGGTTCTAAAAGGATTATTTGAGATAGTCTGTAGCCTTTTATTGAGTACAAAGGGTACAAAGGGTACAAAGGAAATCAAGCAACAACAGATCTAGTGACCCTTCTAGGTTGCTTGTCCTCCAAAACACTGAGGATCAAGTGTCCAAACAGTGGTTTAGAGTGGGTAAGGGAACATTGGAAAGGGAATTACTGCCCTGGAACTAATGTCCGTGGCAGGATTAGGAAGTTAGTACGGTACAGATGAGTTAGTAACTGAGGGGGGGATAAAATAAAGTTATTCATTTACAAACGCAGTCAGTCGCGGGTTTGATGCGAGATATTTGTCTAGGCGGAGTTTAAATGAATCAACGGTGATGCAGTCTATAACGTTTCGGGGAAGCCCATTCCACAAGTTGACAACTCGATTGAAGAAGAAATTCTTAGATTCGTGTGAGTTAAAAGATTTACCAATAATTTTGCAACCGTTTCCCCGTGTAATTAGATTGGTCGATAGTGAAGTACTTACTACAGTTCATATTGTCGATGCCTTTGATGATTTGAACACTTGAATTAAGTCACCTCTTAATCTTAAAGGAAATAGATTTAATTCTCTAAGACGCTCTTCGTATGGTTTGTTCTTTAGGCTAGGTATCATTTTGGTAACTCTACGTTGAACTCGTTCTAGCTTGTTTATATCTTTTTGGTAATAAGGGCACCAGGATTGAACGCAGTATTCCAGAAGAGGGCGGACTAAGGAATTGTACAGGGTTAGGATAACTTCTTTGGATTTATGCTCAAATGACCTGTCTATAAAGCCAATTATTTTGTTTGCCTTCTTAACAACTTCTGAACATTGTTGACTCGGTTTTAGGTTACTCGATATTGTTACTCCCAGATCGGTTTCTCTGTTTACATTCTTAAGCTGAGTGCCATTCATCGAATAGTTTGCTTTCTCATTTAGGTATCCGATATGTAGTACTTTACATTTATCCGCATTGAAACTCATTTGCCAATTTTGGGCAGTAGACGTCATTCCTAAGCTGTATGAAATCCCTCACTCACTCTCACTCTCTCTCTCTCTCTCTCTCTCTCTCTCTCTCTCTCTCTCTCTCTCTCTCTCTCTCTCTCTCTCTCTCTCTCTCTCTCTCTCTCTCTCTCTCTCTCTCTCTCTCTCTCTCTCTCTGTATGTGTGTGGTCTCCAGCCCTCGTAAAGATATATAGAGATTAGAAAGAGTCTAAGATAGGGCTACAAAGCTTATTCCATCGTTTAGAAAACTGAGCTACAGTATAAGGACAGGTTTAAAGATCTTTATCTTTTTTAGTTGGAACCGAGCAAACTACGAGGTCAACTCGTTGAAGTCTTTAACAATTCTTCTTGGGTTTGACAATGTGGATTATAGCAGAAGGATTAGTCTCGATATATATGCAACACAACCATGGCCGGAAGTTGAAACTAAAAATGTTTAGCACTAGCATGTATGGACTCTTGTTGAAGTCCCTCAGAAGTTGTAAATCCCTTTTCAACAGACCATTTCAAGAAGAGATCAAATAATATTTGGGAGTTGTGTCTCACTCTTTCCACTTAAAGTATCTCCACGGATACTAACTTCTTTGTAACTCCTTGTAACTTCTGTCACAGACTCGACAGGACACAATGACAAGATCAAGGTCTGGGAGGCTGGGAAAGGAAATGGTGTCCCTTTTCATGCCTCCTAGCACTCCATTAACTTCTCAGACTCGGGACATCAACGGGAGATGTATCGATTCCAGTAGGTTGGGAGAAAAAATCTTGGACAGACACTCGCAGAACTTTGGACTCTAACTATCCAAGAGTGATCTGTTGGCTATTATATGGACAATACTCTCAAATACTGCTATAATTATACTCTCAAATACTGCTATAATTATACTCTCAAATACTGCTATAATTATACTCTCAAATACTGCTATAATTATACTCTCAAATACTGCTATAATTATTTATTTTCCCCGAAGATGTTACTTTTGGTTTGATAATAATTATGGGTCTCAAATTCGTTGTCGTTTCCTTTTAAAATCTATAACCCTTTCTGTACAGGTGACGTCTGTTTTATTTGTTTTAGCTACATTTAGACGAGTTTATGAAGCTTCGGAAGGATATATGGCAGCTAAAAGGAGTATTTGAGATAGTCTGTAGCCTTTTATTGGGTAAACGTCCTTCCTAACCTGAATGAAATCGTCAAACAGGTGTCAGAATATGATGGAAAGAACGTCACCGGTTCTAAATTGGTTAAATAGTATGTGTCTTTGTCCTGCGATGATACGCAAGGAAGGCAATTCGTCATAAGTTGGTTGGCAATTGACTTATTTAGGAGCAGAGGTTGTTAATCGCAGTTTAGTATTTTCACAGCAGTTTACGCTTACATTAAGAGAGGAGAGGAGAGGAGAGGAGAGGAGAGGAGAGGAGAGGAGAGAATTGACTTGACTTGAGTGAGAACTGCTACCGTACCAAATTTGACCTAACAGAATGCCAACAATACAAGTTCCACATTCCAGTTGTCTGTGGGTTTGTCATGCATGCAACTTGGCAAGTTCTCGCTTCGGAATACTAGAGACCCTGTTCTAAAAGAGAGTGACTATATTTGTCTGTATATGCCATTTTAGTGCCTCGGTTATCAAGGAATGAGGTATTGTGTTATGTTAAGGGGGGATGGTTCACTTTTTGGGCGATTTTTGCATATATTCATTATTTTTCTAGTTTCCTCCCTAGATCTACATCAAATTAAAAAAAAAACATCCATTAGATCCCCCTTCTAGATTAATTTGTACATTTTTCGGTAGAAAAATTTCCCGGCCGAAGGCCTGTTCTTCCAACATTACAGGCTCACTATCGTTCGCCAGGGGAAAAATCGGCACCTAAATAGCACGACAGGTCTAAATATTGACGAAGAAATGGGGTGAAAGGTCTTAAAATCGACTAACTAATGGGGCAAACATCTTAACATCTGAAAACTAATGGGGCTCAACATGAGGGAGAAAAGTGACCAGGAAAAACGACCCATGTCCCCTTAAGAATTTATACCCAAAGACCAAACGCTAGAATATCTTGTATCAGTGTTCCCAAATATATATTATGGGTATGGAGGCATTACAGCCCACTCGAGTGAATTCGTGGACACCCTATGTTTTTCTTTATGCTATTATAACTATATGGATTGATGTGTGGGCAGAACTTGCCTTTCAATGAATCGTTTATGTAGAATTTTAGTTGATTAAGGGGAGGTATTTAGTTTGTTCCCTACGTTTTCATCAAGCTTAAAATTACACCCCCTAGAGCCCCTTTCTAGATAAATTTGTACATTTTTCGGTAGAAAAATGTCCCGGCCGGAAGCCGGTTGCTCTTAAATTACAGGCTCGCTATCGCTCGCCAGGAAAAAATCGACACCTAAATGGCACGAAAGGTCTTAAAATTGACAGAAATGGGGCAAAATGTCTTAAAATGTCAAAACTACTAGGGCGAACGTCTTAAAATCTCAAAAGCAATGGGGCTAAACATGAGGGAGAAAGGGGTCCAGAAAAAAATCCCTCCAGTGGAAATCTCCCCCTAAAACATAAAAATCACGAAATGGTGTCCTGAGAATTACTTCCCTCGTTAGAAATAGGTGAAACCCACGAATCTTTACGAGTGGGCTAGAAACTACGGCATCCGAGTGTACGATGCATACATACACATTAACCCTTTCAAGACAGGTGACGTATATGCTTAGATCATGCCAGGTATATTTAGATTTGTTAACCCTTGGAGTGCCAGCGACGTGTGTTATATTTGTTAACCCTTGGAGTGCCAGCGACGTGTGTTATATTTGTTAACCCTTGGAGTGCCAGCGACGTGTTATATTTGTTAACCCTTGGAGTGCCAGCGACGTGTGTTATATTTGTTAACCCTTGGAGTGCCAGCGACGTGTGTTATATTTGTTAACCCTTGGAGTGCCAGCGACGTGTTATATTTGTTAACCCTTGGAGTGCCAGCGACGTGTTATATTTGTTAACCCTTGGAGTGCCAGCGACGTGTGTTATATTTGTTAACCCTTGGAGTGCCAGCGACGTGTGTTATATTTGTTAACCCTTGGAGTGCCAGCGACGTGTGTTATATTTGTTAACCCTTGGAGTGCCAGCGATGTGTGTTATATTTGTTAACCCTTGGAGTGCCAGCGACGTGTGTTATATTTGTTAACCCTTGGAGTGCCAGCGACGTGTGTTATATTTGTTAACCCTTGGAGTGCCAGCGACGTGTGTTATATTTGTTAACCCTTGGAGTGCCAGCGACGTGTGTTATATTTGTTAACCCTTGGAGTGCCAGCGACGTGTGTTATATTTGTTAACCCTTGGAGTGCCAGCGACGTGTGTTATATTTGTTAACCCTTGGAGTGCCAGCGATGTGTGTTATATTTGTTAACCCTTGGAGTGCCAGCGACGTGTGTTATATTTGTTAACCCTTGGAGTGCCAGCGACGCGTGTTATATTATACTCTAGTTATATTTAAGGGGAGATTTCCACTTGAGGAATTTTTTAATGAACTCCTTTCTCATTCAGGTTTAGCCCCATTGATTTTGAGATTTTAAGACGTTCGCCCCATTAGTTTGGCGATTTTAGGAACTTTCGCCCCATTTCTGTCAATTTTAAGATCTTTCGTGTCATTTAGGGGTAACAAATTTCCTGGCGAGCGATAGCGAGCCTGTAATTTAAGGGGAACCGGCCTTTGGCCGGGAAATTTTTCTACCGAAAAATGTACAAATTTATCTTGAAAGAGGGTCTAGAGGGTGTAATTTTAAGCTTGATGGAGGTCTAGGAAACAAACTAGAAACCTCCCCTTAAACGTTATTATGCAGCAAAGGAAGTACCTGTCATAGCTAGAAGGGTCGCTTGAGATAGTTTGAAGCCTTATTAGCGCTAGAGGTCCTTCCTAAGCTGAATAAAATCGTCTTATAGTTGCCAGAATAGGATGAAAAGGTACTGAATGGGTTAATAAAGTTTAGGAAGGGTCTCTTAGTTCAAAAGGATTAATGGAGCGAGTTCATAGTCATAGTCATAGTCATAGCTAGCTAGTCATAGTCATAGTCATAGCTAGCTAGTCATAGTCATAGTCATAGCTAGTCATAGTCATAGCTAGCTAGTCATAGCTAGCTAGTCATAGTCATAGCTAGTCATAGTCATAGTCATAGCTAGAACTGGATACTAATCGTCTAAAACTAACCATAATATGATTAGGCCTACTCAAATGTCGTGTGTCGGTCAGTCTTTTGGGTCACTTTAGGGTTAAAAGGTAGATACTGTACATCACCAGTGGCTCCAAGATGGCGGAGGTTGGCCGATCTCTGGTACTATAGGGTCTGCTGGATACAACCTATCATATATACTTGTCCAGCCGGCAGTGTCACACGTTGGCAAATTACATATACTTGGGTCTCGGCAGGTGGATTGTCTCTTTATATCTCCATCCTCTTTCCTTCAGGTGTCAATAATATTTGTTCTCTCTCTCTCTCTCTCTCTCTCTCTCTCTTTCTCTTTCTCTTTCTCTTTCTCTTTCTCTCTCTCTTTCTCTCTCTCTCTCTCTCTCTCTCTCACTTTTGTTTTTACCTAGAAAGGAGGCATTGGGCTTAATAGTGGTCATACATAGGGGAGGTGTGGTGGAGTGGTCTTGCCACTGGCCTGGTAATCCAAAGGTCTCGGGTTCAAATCCCGATGTATCAATGGGAAGATATTATTGGGATGGAATTTGTGCTGTACCTGGTATCAGTGCATTACCACAAGCCCACCGAAACGTCAATAAAATACCCTCATTGTTCCCTGATTAAATAGCACTGTATGAATATTCCCATATTCAAAATATGCTATAGGGGTGCAATGCCTGGTGAGTTATCTGCTCAACAGGTGGCGTTGTGTGTGTAAGTGTGAGAGTCCGAGTGTAGGGGGTGAGACAGTGAAGCACGGGAACGAGGTGGCTTCAGAGATGGGGTCGTTTCGGGCCATGAGTGAGCACCGTGCCTCATGTGAAGGCAAGATGGCAGGTGCTCGTTGTACTCTACGTGCTTCACATGCCTCACTCCCTAGACTGGAACAAGACCTCACGGGCTTCACTGTTCATTGTAAAGCGGTGAATGTTAAGGCTCTCAGCCTATGCCCGAGAGGAAGTAAGTTGGAAAAAAAAAAAAAAAATTACTGGGGACGCTTTTACTGTACAATTGTACATGCCACTCTTGGATGACCTCGTTGAGCTCTGGTAGGTCTTGATAGTTACAAAAATTATAATATTGACGTGTTGTATGTAGTATAATGTATAGTGTTGTGTATACTATTCCGTAAAATATGATATAGTAATTATTCTTATATTTTGTCCGTACTTCCTCTTGATAATGTACGTATAATAGACAGATTAGATAGGCATACTGTACATACACGTTACAAATAGTCACGTAAGATCGGACGCACACACACACACACACACACACACACACACACACACACACACACACACACACACACACACACACACACACTCACTCACACTCACACTCTCTCTCTCTCTCTCTCTCTCTAGGTGGTGTGCATATTCGTACAAATGTTAATTATGTATGCTTACGAGTACATTTTCTATTTTTAAACCTAAATATAACTATCTCTTCTTCCACATAGACTCCCCCTAAACTCTCCTCTCATTCCACATAGATCCTCCCTACCTCCTTTGAATCCCTCACTCACACTAATCCCTCTCTCATTTATCTTAGCTCCTCCTTCATCCCACATAATCCCTTCCTAACTCCACGCAGATTAGTCCTCACTCTTGATCCACCCTTCCTAAACTCCTCAATCCCCTCCCTCATTCCACATACAACCTCAGTCACTCCTCATAATCCCTTCCTCATTCCACATAACCCCTCACTAATTCCTCATAGCCCCTCACTCCCTCAAAATAACCTTCCTTTGTCCTCATAGTCCTTATCTCTTACCACATAGACCATCCCTCCTTCCACATCCACCCTCCATAATTCCACACAGACCTCCCTCATTCCACATATACCCTCCTTCATTCCACATCCACCCTCCCTCATTCCACATCCACCCTCCCCCATTCCACATCCACCCTCCCTCATTCCACATCCACCCTCCCTCATTCCACATCCACGCTCACTCATTCCACATTCACCCTCCCTCATTCCACATCCACCCTCCCTCATTCCACATTCACCCTCCTTCCTTCCACATCCACCCTCCATAATTCCACACAGACCTCCCTCATTCCACATAGACCCTCCTTCATTCCACATCCACCCTCCCTCATTCCACATCCACCCTCCCTCATTCCACATCCACGCTCACTCATTCCACATCCACGCTCCCTCATTCCACATCCACCCTCCCTCATTCCACATCCACCCTCCCTCATTCCACATTCACCCTCCCTCATTCCACATCCACCCTCCCTCATTCCACATCCACCCTCCCTCATTCCACATCCACCCTCCCTCATTCCACATCCACGCTCCCTCATTCCACATCCACCCTCCCTCATTCCTCATTCCAGTCAGTACCGGTGATGCCTCTCATTATATTCCGGCAACTATTAGACCATTTTATCAAGCTTAGGAAGGACCTCTAATCATTCAATGGCTACAGACTATCTCAATTAATCCTTTTAGCTACCACAAATCCTTCCTAAGAGGCAAACATTCGTCTAAATATAGCTAGAAGAAAATGAAAAATACGTCGCCGGGACAGGAAGGGTTAAAAAAAACACAAAAATTCATTCGATTTCCCTTCACCTGCCTTCCGAGTACCTGCCGGGGGGTCACCGTTTTTTTTTGTATCGTTCTCTCCTGTTCTCTCTTTCCCTGGGTTGTATCCATTCGGCCCCATTCAGCCAACTGTTTTAAGACGTTTATCCCCATCCAGGTGTCGATTGTTTCCTGGCGAGTGATAGCGAGCCAGCATTGTATGGAGAAATCCGGCTTCGCCGACGACATTTTTCTATCGAAAAATGTACAAATCTAGCTTGCTGTCAAAACAAAAATATATATATGCTGGCTCGCTACCGCTCGCCAGGAAAATATTGACACCTGAATGGGGGTAAACGTCTTAAAACAGTAGGCTGAATGGGGCCGAATGGATAAAAGCCAAAGAGAGAGGGAGAGAAAGAAAACAAAAAAGCGAGGTGGGCTCCCTTAACCATCTCTCTTTTTGACTGACTAACTTTCTACATGACCCATCCTTATTAAACGATCCCTGTTTCTAATTATTTGGACATCTACCCAATAATGTTACGTATTAGTCATCCCTTTCCCAGATCCACTGTATCTTGTTTGATCAGTTTCCTTTTAAGCCGGAGTCACACGAGCCCTTTTTCGAGCAATTTTTACGAGCAATTATGGTCTGGAAGCTTAACAAATGAGACTTTACCAGAATTCAGCCGTTTAAGCGGAGGTTTTTAGTTTGGTCCGTAGATATCCATCAAGCTTAAGATTACACCCCCTTGAGCCCCTTTCAAGATAAATTTGTACATTTTTCGGTAGAAAAATGTCCCGGCTGAAAGACGGTTCCTCTTAAATTACAGGCTCGCAATCGCTCGCCAGGATAAAATCGACACCTAAATGGCACGAAAGGTCTTAAAATTGACAGAAATGGGTTGAAAGTTCTTAAAATCGTCAAAATAATGGGGCGAACGTCTTAACATTAGGAAAACAATGGGGCTAAACATGAGGGAGAAAGGAGTAAAGAAAAAAATCCCTCAAGTGGAAATCTCCCCTTAACATAATCTACCTTTAGTCTAGTTACCGATACCAGTGCGAAAATGTCCCGAAATAATACGAGAAGAAACTTGCTCATGGAATATTGACGGAAAAAGCGCCCGTGTGACAGCGGCTTTATCCCTTACCGATTGTCTGTTATTATATCATGGTGTTTATTTTGTTCAGTTGTCTATAGATGGTATAATTCTCTTTCCTAGGAAATCAGTACACACACACACACACACACACCACACCACACCACACCACACCACACCACTCACACACACACACACACACACCACACCACACAAACACACACACACACACACAGACTTACTTACATTTTGATTGCCTACCTAAAATTTGAGGGACTTGCAATATATTAATGCCATTAATATATTGATATTTGCTTTTCTATGTGAAGGAGGGATACAAAAGTCGAAGCTGCCTGTAACAAGTGTCTCCCCCCAAAGTTGAAAGAGTGACAGAGAGCACTCACATTACTAAAAGTTAATAAATTGAACTCCCACTACTATAATATAATAAATTGACCAATGGATAACAGAATACAAGGTCATACAACAGATTTACAGGTATTAAGGGGGCCCCACCTCGTTTTTTGTTTTCTCTCTCTCTTTCTCTGGGTTTTATCCATTTGGACCCATTCAGCCTACTGTTTTAAGACGTTAATCCCCATCCAGGTGTCGATTTTTTTCATGGTGAGTGGTTTTGAGCCAGCATATCTTATATAATGTGTTGTTGTTTTTTACACCAGGCTAAATTTGTACATTTTTCGATAGAAATGTTTTTCCGGCAAAGCCGGATTTCTCGATACAATACTGGCTCGCTATCGCTCGCCAGGAAGAAATCGACACCTGGATGGGGATAAACGTCTTAAAACAATAGGCTGAATGGGGCCGAATGGATACAACCCAGAGAAAGAGAGAAAAGGTGACCCCCTTAAATTTGAGTTATGTTGTGTATTTTAGTTGTAAAGTAATAATTATTATACAAAAGTTCGCGGATAGTGAGTTTGAGACCCTAGCATTTCCTCGGTCAAGGGGAAAAAAAAAAAAAAAATGGTGTGAGTACCGTATATTTAGTTTTATTGCTCGTCCATCCATCACCCCTCCGAATTACCATACCCATTTCTAGTTTCCCATAAACCTTGTCTTGTGAATATCCTCATAACTCAGTGAATATATCTCATAACTCTCAGTGAATATATCTCATAACTCTCAGTGAATATATCTCATAACTCTCAGTGAATATATCTCATAACTCAGTGAATATATAACAGCTCACGCATGTACCACACCTGCTCACTGTTTACACATACGAATATACAGTACTTTAACCCTCTTCGACATATGACGCGATTTTGAGCCGATTAAGGATACTTTAAAGTCTTTGTTACCATCAGGGGTATTTAGAAACCTGTAGTTTAGTTACTTCAACCTCTGCAGTTGTCTGAGTTAGCTGTGGGCAGAAAACTAATTTTGGAGAGGTAATTATAAGAGTGAGAGAACTCTATTTCTTATTGCTAATTTGGCAACCTCTGCGTCATATGAGTCTGAAGGGGATATTATCACATATAGTACCATAACTACATGTATCTATTGTAATATAACCCATTTACTCAGTGGCAAATCAGCAGCCTGTTTGAACCTTGTTGATGGGATGTGTAAGCATGTGACGATACCAGCAACTCCATCTGTTATCGGGCGTATTGTGATCCAAGTTATTTTGTTTTTAGTGCATATTCAATTTCAAGACATTTTACTAAAACTTTGAATAATACAAGTAGGCCTATTCGAATTCTACTTCTCTGCAAGCTACGAAAACAATTACAACGCATTTTCAGTTCGGTATCACTAATGTACACTCGGATGTTCAGTTCGGTATCACTAATGTACACTCGGATGTTTCGTTCGGTATCACTAGTGTACACTCGGATGTTCCGTTCGGTATCACTAATGTACACTCGGATGTTCCGTTCGGTATCACTAATGTACACTCGGATGTTCCGTTCGGTATCACTAATGTACACTCGGATGTCATAGTCTCTAGCCCACTCATAAGTATTCGGGGATTTCACTTATTTCTAATTATGGAAGTATATCTCTGGACACGAATTTAGGAATATATTTGTCTATACATCAACTGCAAAACTATACTGTACAGTCGCGCTAATAAGTGATGACCCAGCTGTCATTACGTTCGGCTTGCTCTGTGCTGTATTAATGTCTGTCAATTGTTGAATCGGGCGAGTAAGTGTAGGAACATGTTTGTATATTTCACTCGATATGAAGGAATGAAGCTTAGATATTGCTAATACCTATTATTGATCAAAACATACTTGGTGCCGAGACATCACTTATTAGCGCGACTGTACATACTATTAATTGAATAGCAAGTTATATCCAAAATTGAATCTAGATAGTTATATTTGCATGAAGAAAATATAGAAGGCCTACGAATACTTATGGTATCCGAGTGTACAATATATATATAAGACAAAAAAAATGGTCCTCTATAAACGCCCTTGATGTTAACTTAGCTCTAGGGGAAGCATTCATATATATTTATGTAGTCATTTATATATTTATTTATTTTAGTTTCATTCCTAGACCTCCATCAAGCTTTAAAAACTACCCTCAAGACCCCCCCCCCCCCCCACCCCCCACCTCCTTCCCCTTCTCGAGATGAATGTTTGTATTTGTCGGTAATTTAGCCTAAGCTTCACCTAAATGGCACGGAAGGTCATACAATCGCAAAACTAATAGGGCGATTGTATTAAAATGTCAACATTATTGGGTATAACATGAGGGGGAGAAGGGAGTCCAAAATTCCCCCCCCCCCCCTCTTAAGCTTGTTAACTAATGTCTTAAATTTCATCTGTATATCTTCACCTCCCACTAGTTCTCTCTCTCTCTCTCTCTCTCTCTCTCTCTCTCTCTCTCTCTCTCTCTCTCTCTCTCTCTTACACACACACACACACACACACACACACACACACACACACACACACACACACACACACACACACACACACACACACATATGTCTCTCTCTCTCTCTCTCTCTCTCTCTCTCTCTCTCTCTCTCTCTCTCTCTCTCTCTCTCTCTCTCTCTCTCTCTCTCTCTCTCTCTCTCTCTCTTACACACACACACACACACACACACACACACACATATGCCATAGAGAAGTTGGTCTGGCATAGATAATGATTTTTAGTTGAAGAGAGCAGAAGGAGAAACAACTAATAAGGGGAAGGTATGCATGACCTTTCCTGTCCATTTCTGACTATTCTGCAAATTCTTTTAGTCTGGTGTAGATAATCTTCTGATAAACAATCTGGCTGAAATGAACACCGTTTTTAGTTGAAGAGCGCGGAAGGAGAAAATATTAATACGGAGAAGGTATGCATGCCATTTCCTGTCCACTTCTGACTATTCTGTAAATTCCTTCAGGCTATATCGAAGCCCTGCGCGGTTATTCAGTTCCAGGCTGTTATCATCTACGGCACATTGCCAGAGGGAGCGGAGGGTGGGGAGAGAGCCTTTATGTTTGCTATGCTTTCCATTCACTTTCCCATAATCTCAAGGTTGCTATCTCTACTGTAGGTAGCGCCAACGAACTTGACAATAATCTTGATCCCTGACCTCTCTGTAACTCAAAAGGGCCTAGAGCAAACTGGCTGTAAATATCCAGACCAATTTCTTGGTGGACTCTTCCCAAATGATAGACACGTCAGCCCGATTGCTTTCATTCATTTCGAGTTTTAAAAAGTTAAGGGGTGAAGATTATTGTCAAGTTCGCTGGCGCTACCTATAGTATTACTGTAAGTCCTGACCACCTCGTAGGGATAATAAGGTCTGTGTGGCTAGTGTATCTGTAAATCTATCGCGTTGTTTTCTTAATTATTGGATAATAAGTAAGTATATATACATTATATTTATATCTATATATATATATATAAATATATATATATATATATATATATATAGAGAGAGAGAGAGAGAGAGAGAGAGAGAGAGAGAGAGAGAGAGAGAGAGAGAGAGAGAGAGAGAGAGAGAGAGAGAGAGAGAGAGAGAGGAGAGAGTGAGGGTAGGTAGGTAGGTAGGTAGGTAGGTAGGTAGGTAGGTAGGTAGGTAGGTAGGTAGGTAGGTAGGTAGGTAGGTATAGGTAGGTAGGTAGGTTAGTAGGTAGGTAGGTAGGTAGAGAAGTAGGTAGGTAGGTAGAGAAGTAGGTAGGTAGGTAGGTAGGTAGGTCTAGGTAGGTAGGTAGGTAGGTAGGTAGGTAGGTAGGTAGGTAGGTAGGTAGGTAGGTAGGTAGGTAGGTAGGTAGGTAGGTAGGTGGAGTGATAGTGTGAGTGAGTGATTAATAGATAGACAGGTAGATTATGTCAAAACCATCATAGAATTACACTAAAACAAAACTATAAAATCGATAACTACAAACCAAACAAAGCCCTATAAATAACACCAAAATTACAAGTACACTCGGCCAAAAAACAATCATTACACTAACGCTCTAAACATTCTGGAAGTAGGTCGAAATCTATTGATAATACCTCACTGACGTATGTTTTACCCGATTCATTCCGTTCACACTAGATTAGTTACAGCTCACCAGTGTAAAGCTTGTTTTTTTGATCGAGTGTACCTTAGTTTGGCCAAAAATTATGTTTACCATAGTTTGCCCTGCGCGTGCTCTAATCTAAGAAAGTCTACGCTCCTTTCACTGCCAGCTAAACTTTCACCCGGCATCGTAGAAAACTGGGAGTGTTTCTTCTGATGGTGCGTTGGGTCGTCTGGTTGATATTGCAGCGAGTTAACGGGAGATTTACACTTGAGGGATTTTCTTTTCTTGACCCCTTTCTCCCTCATGTTTAGCCCCATTGATTTTGAGATTTTAAGACGTTCGCCCCCCTTTACTTTGGTGATTTTGAGAACTTTCGCCCCCATTTCTATAAATTTTAAGAATTTTCGTGCCATATAGGTGTCGATTATTTCCTGGCAAGCGATAGCGAGCCTGTAATTTAAGAGGAACCGGGAAATTTTTCTACCGAAAAATGTACAAATTTATCTTAAAAGGGGGACTAGGGGGTGCAATATTAAGCTTGGTGGAGGTCTTGGGAACAAACTAAAAACCTCCCCTTAACCCTTTCAAGATACGATGACGCATTTCTTTCTCTGTTTCCTAGCTAGCATTAGACGATTTTATTCAGATTAGGCAGGGTGTATGAAAGCCAGAGGGTTGATTGAGATAGTGTGGGATAATATTGTAATAGAGTTAACCCTTTCAAGATACGATGTTGCATTTCTTATGGTTCCTGGCTAGCATTAGACGATTTTATTCAGATTAGGCAGGGTGTATGAAAGCCAGAGGGTTGATTGAGAGTGTCTTTAGCCTTTAAATTCCCGATTTTTTCCTATTTTTCTGAAGCGTGTAGAGAGGGGAGAAGGGGTGTTGGAGAGAGAGGGAGCTGTTGGAGTGGCTTTGTTATGTGTGTTTAGTCTGTATACGTCGTCAGGATGTTCCCTGACTGGGTGCGAGCATGTGAAACATGCTAGGACGTACTACCACACCCACTAAATATCCGCCGTGGCAGGGATTCGATCCCGGGTCTTGCAGATTCACACGTGAGCGTGCTCACCACTCGACCACCACAGCTCATAGATCCTTCCTAAGCTGTATACAATTCTCAAAGGGTTAAGAAAATACTCACTCTACTATATACGACGGATGATTTACTCTTACGGAATTTTGAAAACTGTCCATGAATTATAGAAGGGGAAATGATACAATTGACCACTTGCGAGTTTCGGTCTATAAGGAAGTTGGAGTTGTAGACATCGATATTTAGCAGAATTACCAGCTAAAATACGGTTGTAGTTCATTTATAGATACATAAAATCCAATTCAACACACTCTTGAGCCATCAGAAACCTACATTATTATTGCATTTCTGTTGACTATCGGTGTCTACAGCTTCAACTTCCTTATAGCCTGAAACTCGCAAGGGGTCAATTATAAGCTACATTAAATGCTTCAGAATAATAACACTTTCTTTTCTCGTATTCTCGCCATCACTACGAGAGTTTATTCAGCTTAGGAAGTGTTGTCCTTTCGAACACACACACACACACACACACACACACACACACACACACACACACACAGTATAAGCGTGCATATCATTTATATTCTCTCTCTCTCTCTCTCTCTCTCTCTCTCTCTCTCTCTCTCTCTCTCTCTCTCTCTCTCTCTCTCTCTCTCACACACACGAACATAAGTATAAACTTGAAGATTTAAAAGTACGTCACAATACCACTCTACAACTCTCATCTCTCTTTCTCTCTATATATCTTACACACACACACACACACACACACACACACACACACACACACACACACACACACACACACACACACACACACACACACACACCAGAATGAATCAGTGGGTCAGATAGTTCCGACCGATTGATGCGGAACAGGACTGAAGAGAATCCAATTAAAGGTGGAAATTAAAGATATAAAGCCCACGTCACCTGTCCCTTTGTGCGGGCTACTTCTAAATTAATTCCTCCTGTGATACACCTTAACCCTTGAGAGATCCGATTACGCATTACTTTTGCTGTTTTCTGGCTATTGTTGGACGGTTTCATTCAGATGAAGGACATATTTTTTTTTTTTTTTTTTTTTTTTTTTTCCCCTATATTCCAACTTACTCCCTCTCGGGCATAGGCTGAGAGCCTGAACGTTCAACCATTTAATACGGTGAAGCCCGTGAGGTCTCGTTCCAGTCTTGAGTGAGACATGTTAAGCTGCGAATTTTGACCCACTATCCCCTATAACTAAAAAAAATGGAGTACTGTAATCAAGCCAATGATTTCACCCTTGAGGAGAAGTCAGCCAGGGAATGTGTGTGGACATTTACAGCCCGTTTTCTCTAGCCCTCTTTGAGTTAAGAGATGTTTTGCGTTCAATATTTCTTGCCTAATTGTAATCTATAGACTGTATGTGTATAGATGCTTCAGAAAGTACGATGCCATTATTATGCATTGTGTTGTGTTCATAAATATCCTGGTATCTGTACTAACCCTTTCAGTACCAGTGCCGTCCTTTAAACTTTATGCTGGCTACTATTAGACGATTTTATTCAGATTTTAAAAGGGGCGTCCAGCAATTAACAGGCTTCGCGAACTGTCTTACTTAGCCCTTTTCATTGCCTCGGATCCTTCTCGAACAGCACACAATCGTCTAAATAAATCAGGAATCGAATGAAAAAGACGTGGCCGATAGAGAAAGAGTTAAGGGGAGATTTCAACTTGAGGGATTTTTTTCTTTACCCCTTTCTCCCTCATGTTTAGCCCCATTGCTTTTGAGATTTTAAGACGTTCGCCCCATTAGTTTGGCAATTTTAAGAACTTTTCCCCCATTTATGTCACTTTTAAGACCTTTCGTCCCATTTAGGTGTCTATATTTTCCTGGCGAGCGATAGCGAGCCTGTAATTTAAGAGGAACCGGCTTTCAGTCGGGACATTTTTCTACCGAAAAATTTACAAATTTATCTTGAAAGGGGCTCAAGGGGGTGTAATCTTAAGCTTGAAGGATATCTAGGGGCCAAACTAAAAACCTCCTCTTAAGAATGGTATATACTGTATAGGCAAGGTTGCGTACGTTTCGCAAGTAGGCCTTATGTCACAATAGACACCGTATTTGAATGTCTCTGGTCAAGGAGACGTCTCGTAAAATTCGATATACACGTCTGATTCTCGTTTCATTTGTATTCACTTTTTGTTCGGCCCGCAAAGGTTTTAATGGGTTAGGCCTCTCGGTGGATCGACGTTTCTAGGTATCTGGACTGTAAATAAATTATATGGCCATTAAGGGCATGTTATAAAGACTAGTCTGTCTGTCTGTGTGTGTGTGGGGGTGGGTGTGTGGGTCGTTGGGTGCGTCTGTGTGTGTGTGTTTTTTTTTTTTTTTTTTTTTTTTTTGGCCTTAAGTGGGAAAGATCATCAATTAATTATTGATCATAAGTATATATAAATATAGATGAACAGGAAACGTAGGATTGACCATGAATCATCTCAATAATGGATTTATTTATCTTTTATAATTATAGGGTACATTCGAATACCAGTGTCTAGCCCACACATAAGACTCCGAGGACCTTCTGATTTTTTTCTTTATGAAAATATAACTGTCTGGATTGACTTTTGGATAGAACTTGCTTTTCAACAATGAATATATATTGTTTAGTAGTTTATGCATAGAACATTATATTAGTAAATTCGCTTCATGAGATATGCTTCCATAATTAGAAATATTTATCAGTGGGCTAGAGACTATGGTATCCGAGTGTACCTAGCAAGTAGATTAACACACACACACACACACACACACACACACACACACACACACACACACACACACACACAGCTTCGAGAAAATTATTGTCCTGACGATTTTGTGACAATTATATAATACTGAAATTTAGGCAGAATATCATGAATCTATTATTTTTGGTGTGGGAGCTCAGTCAATGCCTTCTCTATATGTAGATATGTGTATAGAGAAGGCATTGGCTCAGTCCACGTTTTGTGAGTTATTGTGATATTTTGTTTAATTAGTTTTGGTGGATTTTGCTTGTTTTTGCCATTTTCAAGCAATGTTTTATTGTTTGTACCCTAGGCTATCAAAAGAACGCCCTCCCAGACTTCCTTTAAGCTAAACAAACGTATGTAAATAAATGTTTGCCTACATAATTATATAAATGCCCTCCCAAAACCCCTTGTGTAAAACATTTGTCGATAGAACACATTCGTGGTCGGAAGCTGAGTTCTTCTAAGTTACAAGTTCGCTATCGCTCGCCCAGAGAGGAATCGACACATGACTGAAGTAAAGCGTCCAATTATCGCCAAACTAATGATGCGAAACGTCATTAAATCTCCAAGCTAATGGAACGAAACCGAGGCCCCCCCCCCCCCAAAAAAAAATAAAAAAATAATAATATTAACCCTCTCCGACATATGACGCAATTTTGAGCCTATTAGAGCTACTTTAAAGCCTTTGTTACCATCAGGGGTATTTACAAACCTTTAGTTTAGTTACTTCAACCTCTGCAGTTGTCTTTGAGTTAGCTGTGTTGAGCCTATTAGGGCTACTTTAAAGCCTTTGTTACCATCAGGGGTATTTACAAACCTTTAGTTTAGTTACTTCAACCTCTGTGGGCTGTGGGCAGAACACTAATTTTGGAGTGGTAATTATAAGAGAGAACTCTATTTCTTATTGTTAATCTGGCAACCTCTGCGTCATATGAGTCTGAAGGGGTTAATGATAAACATCTTTAAATCAATAATTATAATAAACATTGGTGAATATATAACTAAAAAATGTAAGGGAGCCCACCTCTCTTTTTTTTCTCTCTTTCTCTTCCTCTCTCTTTGGCTTGTATCCATTCGGCTCCATGCAGCCTACTGTTTTAAGACGTTTGCTCCCCATCCAGGTGTCAATATAGGCTATATATTTTTGTTTTGACAGCAAGCTTAATTTGTACATTTTTCGATAGACAAATCTGAGGTGGGCCCCCCCTTAAATAATATCTGGCAAGACTCCTTCAACCCCTTCTGTGCCGACTATGGACTTTCGTTTTTATTTCGGCTCTATATGTACTGTATATATATATATATATATATAATGTTATGTAAATTACGAAGGATCTATGGTAGTTACAAGGATTAAGGGGATATATCCACTGAAGGGATTTTTTTCTTTACTCCTTTCTCCCTCATGTTTAGCCTCATTGCTTTTGAGATATTAAGACGTTCGCCCCATTATTTTGACGATTTTAAGAACTTTCGACCCATTTCTGTCAATTTTAAGACCTTTCGTGCCATTTAGGTGTCGATCTTATCCTGGCGAGCGATAGCGAGCCTGTAATATAAGAGGAACCGGCTTTCAGCCGGGAAATTTTTCTACCGAAAAATGTACAAATTTATCTTGAAAGAGGGTCAACGGGGTGAAATTTTAAGATTGCTGGAGGAGTAGAAAACAAACTAAAAACCTCCCTTTAATATATATTCTGCAGCCTTTTAATTGCTAGACGTCCTTCCTAAGCTGAATAACATCGTCCAATAGGTACCAGAATATAATGGAAATGTCGTCACCGGTACGGAAGGGGTTAATAGTTGGTGTTTGGTATAGGCCAGTCAACATTTCCGGTCCTAATCCTTTCCCTCACATCTCTCTTGTTCCGAGAAGAGGGGAAAGGGGTCGTTTGTCTGGTTCACCTTCTCCCTCATGTTTAGTCCCATTAGTTTTCATATTTTAAGACGTTCGGCCCATTACTTTGGCAATTTGAAGACCTTTCATACCATTTCTTTGTCAATACTAACACTGTTCGTAACATTTAGGTGTCGAATTTTTTTTCTGGCGAGCGATAGCGAGTCTTTAATTTAAGAGGAACCGGCTTTCGGCCGGTACATTTTTCTATCGAAAAATGTACACATATATCTTGAAGGAGGGTCTTGGGGAGTGTTTTTTTTTAAAGCTTGATGGAGGTCGAAGGAAGAAACTAAAGAAAAATTATGAAACAAATATATACCTGAGCAATAAAGACCCCCATCCCCCCCCCCCTTTAACAAAACCAATAATCTGACCTCCGTTCGGTAAAAAGGGGGTGACTAGTGTGGGACGGAACGAATCCATTACGATGGTTGGGTATTAGGCAACACAAAATACGGAATTAAATAAATGAAAGGGTGTTTTTTCTAGCCCTATTTGGTCTTCCCTGTTTTACTCCATTAGTTTGCAGATTTTAAGACGTTTCACCACATTAGTTTGGCGATAAGAATAGGCTTAACTTTATTCCGATTTCGATATGTTTTTTGGGCGAGCTAGTGCGAACCTGGAACTTAGAAGAAATCGGCCTTCAGCCAGGAATTTTTTCTATCGAAAAAAATGTACACATTTTGATTGAAAGGGGGTCTGGGTGAGCTCATGTTTAGTTTGATGATAGTCGGGAAAGGCGTTTTTGTTAGCCTAGGGGACAAAGTAAAATACAATGGCAAAAACTAGTAAGCCATCAATAATTATTATGTTAAATATCATAGTAACCCCAAGACGTCGGTCCAGATAGTGTTAATGTACGATGGCTCTCACTGTACAGATCTTAACCCCTTTTCCTTCCGTAGTAGTAGTAGTAGTAGTAGTAGGCCTCAAACAAATCGATCTCAACTCTGCATCGTAATATGGTTGTGTAGGATGATGAGGAGGAGGGGGGGGGGTTGATAGAGGGGCGAACCTAATCAATTTGACCGTGTTGCCACCGTCCCACCTCCACCAGGGTACCTACACCAACAGAGTCCCCATACAGTTTGTGGTCCCGAGTAAGATTCGTACTACACACCCCTTCCTCCCTCTCTACACTCTTCAGACAATATGAAGGTAGAAAAGTGGCTACGAGGTGCCGTTGTAAAGGCTTATCCCTCAATACCTTCACCTGACCTGACCTGACTCTCCGAGTTTGAAAGAGCTCGTTCGTAGTATTGCAGAGATGGTATTTTAAAGCGATTACCTTTTGGATCACGAACATATTTGTAATTTATAAGTTATCTTTTGTTTCTTGGAGTTTACTTCTTAATGTTAATGTCTATAAACGAGTGTCTACAGTATCCTACAGTATAGTCCGTTCATTATAGGTAGGCCAGAAATCCTGACCCCAACCTTCCTTAAGGGGGGTGACAGTCTCTTTTTCTCTCTTTCTCTGGCTTGTATTCATTCGGCCCCATTTACCCTACTGTTGTAAGACGTTTATCCCCATCCAGGTGTCAATTTCTTCCTGGTGAGCGATAGCGAACCAGCATTTTATGGAGAAATCCGGCTTCGCCGGAGACATTTTTCTATCGAAAAATGTACAAATTAGCCTGCTGTCAAAAACTTTAAACAAAATATGCTGGCTCGGTACCACTCGCCAGGAAAAAATCGACACCTGGATGGGCGTAAACGTCCTAAAATAGTAGGCTGAATGGGGCCGAATGGATACAAGCCAGAGAAAGAGAGAAAAGGAGAGAACAAAAACCTGTGACCCCCTTAAACACCTGTACCAGCGACGTCTTTTTCATTTTACTCTAGCCATATGTAGACGATTCTGTGCAGTTTAAGAAGGATCTGTGGTAGTAAAAAGGGTTAAGTAAGATAGTTCGAAGCCTGTTAACTGCTGTAGGCCCTTTTTAAACTGCCAAATATCGTCTAATAGTAGCCAGAATAAAGTTAAAAGGACGGTCTCGGTACTGAATGGCTTAACCCCCCAAAAGACTGCGGTAATTGACCTCTTATATGCCACCATTTGGGAAGAGTCAGCCTGGGTATATGTGTGGAAAATGACAGCCCATTTGCACTAGCCCTTTTCGAGTTACACGAGGTTATTGGTCACGATTTCCGGCCTGTTTATTAAAGAATCGACTATAGTTTATTTGGTTTTTGCACCACCGAGATAAATGTTCCGGTATTATTGTTATTTCTAAGTTTCTATTACTATGCAGCGTGATTATACCCTGTTCCAATTGCGAGTTTCAGGCTATAAGGAAGTTGGAGCCGCAGACATCGATATTTAGCAGAATTAATAACTAAAATACGGTCGTAGTACATATATATAAATACGTACTTCTGAATTAATCATGTTTTCTATCCATCAGAAACATATGTTATTATTGTATTTCTGTTTAGTATCGATGTTTACGGCTCCAACTTCCTTTTAGCCAGAAACTCGCAAGTGGTCAATTAGGTAGTCCAGAAATCGTAAACCCTAACCTCTGTAGCTCAAAAGAGGCCAGAGCAAATGGGCTGCAAATGTCCACACCTATTCCCTGGCTGACCCTTCCCAAATGGTAAAAATATTAGCACTAGTACGCGATCGTAAGTTATAGAGATTAATGTTGATGAGTTTGGGCCTCTTATTTTGAACCGGGTAAAGTTGTAAAGTTGTGTAAAGTTTAAGGAGGAGATGGGCCCTTTTTTTGGTCTATTAATTAATTTATTCTTATGTTTTAGTTTCCTCGCTACACCTCCATTAAGCTTAGAAATGTGTACATTTTTCGGTAGAAAAATGTCAGACTCGCTATCGCTCGCAAGGAAAATATCGACACTTAAATGGCACGAAAGGTCTTAAAATTGACAATGAAATTGGGCGAAAGGTGTTAAAATCGCCAAACTAATGGGCCGTACGTCTTATAATTTCTAAATAATTGGGGCCAAACATGAGGGAGAAAGGGGACCAGAAAAACAGGCCAGGGTGGAACCCTGTTAAATGACTGTACCCTCACCACCACCACTGTTCCTCTTTTCTTTTTTTTACCTCCCAAGTCACCAGTCATCCCACCCAGTGACCACCCCCTTCCTCGTTAGCCTACACAGACATGTACAGTCGGCTCCAATAGTTCGTAGACAGCCTATTTGGGTCGCTGAGTGATGTACAGGCGGCTCCAATAGTTCGTAGACAGCCTATTTGGGTCGCTGAGTGATGTACAGGTGGCTCCAATAGTTCGTAGACAGCCTATTTGGGTCGCTGAGTGATGTACAGGTGGCTCCAATAGTTCGTTGACAACCTATTTGGGCCGCTGAGTGATGTACAGGTGGCTTCAATAGTTTGTAGACAGCCTATTTGGGTCGCTGAGTGATGTACAGGTGGCTCCAATAGTTCGTAGACAGCCTATTTGGGTCGCTGAGTGATGTACAGGTAGCTCCAATAGTTCGTAGACAGCCTATTTGGGTCGCTGAGTGATGTACAGGTGGCTCCTATAGTTCGTAGACAGCCTATTTGGGTCGCTGAGTGATGTACAGGTGGCTCCAATAGTTCGTAGACAGCCTATTTGGGACGCTGAGTGATAGTATTAGCCCATGCAGTACGAAAGCTGCAATTAAACTGGATTTTGGTTGACCTTAGACGTGTTATTCGTCGGCTTAACCCATTCAGTACTAGTGTAGCGGCTTAGTGGCAGAATTTGTGGGAATTGTGCATTTCGTGATACACGTATCAAAATTGGCACACGCAATCAAATAGTCAATATGATCAAAATTAGATAATGGGCCATCATAGGTTTACTCTACATTAGCTTTGGCAGACCCCTTTCAATTACTTTCCATAAGAGTTCGTTAAGCACCGATATTTGCCCCAAACTGTATACCATGGTAGAGATGTCAAACTAGTCTCAAATGACTCGTCTGGACATGGGTAACAACATAATTATACAGTATTCAGACACTTTCGCTAATGGATGAAAAGTGCGTCATGGTGGTGAAGGGGCTAATATAAAGTACGACCGGGGGTATTAAGTGTTGTCGTAGATTCCAGTGGTTTTCGCTCAACAAGTGTTACTGGTATCTTTATAGTTACTGGGAAAAAGTGCTTATCCCTCAGAGTATTAGTCAGTGTCCGAAACGTTGTGAAATATCTGACAACACTTAGTAACCCCTACTGTACATTGTAGATTCAAATTATGCCCCATTCTCGGCAAATAGTACACATTTATTTATAGCTTAATAGAGAATACTCTGGCGACCTACAGGGAAAACAAAATATAAAATAAAAAATTGAAGGGGGTTTAGGTGGGCATTTTCTTAGCTTGAAGGAAGTCTGGAAAGGCGTTTTTGTGTTATCCTATGGGGGAAAAAAAAAAAAACCACACACACACACACACACACACACACACACACACACACACACACACACACACACACACACACACACACGTGGCGACCTACACGGAAACAAATTATGTGAAAAAAAACACGTGTTAACTGAAGCTGAAACACAAACGTAATTCAATTTTCCGGCGACCGAGACTAACACATGCATGAAGGGTAACTCGCTAAAAAGATTCCGACACTCCCACTAGGGCCCTTGTCCAAATGTGTCAAGGATTCACTGGAGACCCTATGGTAACGGAGATCGACCAACCTCCGCCATCTTGGTACCACTGGTGTCATTAGATCAGGATGTCAAACCCACCTACATGATCACAAATAAATGATCAAAATATATGATCAGCCATCTACATGATCAAGAACTAATTATCACCCGTTTACACGATCAAAAATAAATGATCACCCAACTACATGATCATGAACTAATTATCACCCGTTTACACCAACTGAAATATAATTCATCCATCTACACGATCAAGATTAAATTTCACCCATCTACACAATCAAGAATTAATTATCACCTATCTACTTAATCAAAAATATATTATCGACTATATACATGATCGAACGCAAATAAGCCCCCCCCCCCCCATTTTCTTTTAATAATAAATAGGGCCCCAAAATGTCGTCCAAGGAAAAGGGTGGCCGATCACTTTAACTACAGGATCTTTAGTAGGATTCTCACATTTTCCCTCATGTTGTTCGGGTCAAAGAAACGTGCGTGTTAATTTAGCAATTATCGTTCTGCAAACAAATATATTCACCCTATCAGGCTCCTAAGATCCCGGTTTTTTGTTTTTTTTTTTTTTTGTCTATGCGAGTGAGGGAGGCAAAAGGCAGAACAGCCTGTAGCGAGTGCCTCCCACAGAGTTGAAAGAGTGACAGGGCCAAAATCAACGGACGTAAGAGCCAAAATGGAATTTGAAGCAATTTAAGTCATAGGAAGAGGGAAAGACTTACAACATTCTCTTAATCTCTTGATTACCTCTCCATAATTATTGTGTCTACCTATAAGCTCGCTCCCAAGACAACTGCAGAGGCTGAACAAAAATATAGTTAAGTTATCTAAACTCCCCTGACGGTCACAAAGGCTTTTAAGTTGATCCAGAATATGTCTTCCCGTACACGAAAGGGTTAATCAGTCGGAATTGATTAATGTAAACATATCTCCTAAATACGAATATATATATATATATATATATATATATATATTATATTATATTATATTATATTATATTCTATTATATTCTCCATCTGCCCTGAAGAACCCGATTCATTTTCTAGTCACACAACAGTGATGACAAAGTACTAACAGGGAAAAAATAGAAAAAGAAAAGAAAAAAGAAACTTTATAAAAACGCAAGTGGTCAGTCTACTAGTTGCCGTGTATAGTAGCATAATTTAGCGAAAAATAACATACGGCAACATAACACAGGAACATTACGCAGCATACTAAATTACAACACCACATAATACTCCACACACACTAAAGCACAACACATTACAACACCACACACTACAATAGCGCAGAGTAGGGTGAGGTTTGGCATACTATACCCAACCTTAGCAGTTTATATCTGTCTCTTTTCCTGTACGATTGGGTGGCACTGCAAGGTGGGCTGCGGACGGTGGGGTCATTGGTCCGTGGTATGCCCATGGGTTGATGATCCCCTCCCCCGCTGCCCTCTCAGAGACTGATCTCATCTCACCCTGGTCCCTTCGGGGGCCCGAGCATCTGGATGGATTTGGTCTACCGGACTCGGGACTACTCGGCCAGACAGTGTGGGGAACCACAACAACAACAACAACAACAACAAATACAACTACAACAACTACAACAACAACAAATACAACAACAACAAATACAACAACAACAACAACAACAAATACAACAAATACAACTACAACAACAACAAATACAACTACAACAAATACAACTACAACAACAACAAATACAACTACAACAACAACAACAAATACAACTACAACAACAACAACAAATACAACTACAACAACAACAAATACAACTACAACAAATACAACTACAACTACAACAACAACAAATACAACAACAACAACAAATACAACTACAACAACAACAACAACAACTACAACAACAACAAATACAACTACAACAACAACAACAACAACAACAAATACAACTACAACAACATCGCAGAGTTGGTTATGCCGTTTTCATTTCGGACAAAGCGGCACTTCTACTTCCATTATGTTTACTTATGCTATGTTATGCTGCCACATGTTACGTTTCTTCGGGAAATTAATGTTCTGTTCTTCTCCTCTCCCCAGAAGTGAAGACGCCCTTGCCTGTGCTGGCCATGAAGGTGTTCCCGGGGCTGGTCTCGCGCTTCAGATTCTGCCGGGACTCGATCGCTAGGTGGGTGCCTAATTTGGCTGTCAACGTTGGGGCTCGTTTATTATAGTCTATTTCTTTCAAACTGAGGGTAAATTGCCATGTTACACTCCTGGTCACTCGGCTAATACGGATAGTTTGTAGCGAAATGCGTGTTAATTAACCCCTTCTGTACCGGCGACGCCTTTTTTGTATTTGGTTTGAGCTACATTTAGACGATTTTATGAAGCTTAGGAAGGATAGATATGGTAGCCTAAAACGATATATTGAGATAGTAGTAACCTTTTAATAGGTAGACGTCCTTCCTAACCTGAACACAATCGTCTAATAGTTACTAGTATATTATAATGAAGAGTATGGCACCGGTACTGAATATTTTAAGGGGAGGTTTCCACTTGAGGGATTTGTTTTCGAACTTCCTTCTCCCTCATGTTTAGCCCCATTGCTTTTGATATTATAAAACGTTCGCCCCATTAGTTTAGCGATTTTAAGAACTTTCACCCCATAATAAGACCTGTCGTGCCATTCAGGTGTCGATTTTATCCTGGCGAGCGATAGCGAGCCTGTAATTTAAGAGGAACCGGCCTTCGGCCGGGACATTTTTCTACCGAAAAATGTACAAATTTATCTTGAAAGGGACTCAAGGGGCTATAATTTTTAGCTTGATGGAGGCCTAGGGAACAAAGTAAATACCTCCCCTTAATGCGCCTCCTTCCTGTTACACTCTCTGGTTTACATTACATTACCATATGCATCAATACAAATGTAGATAAGATCATTTGTGTTATCAAATTTGCATAAGCAGAGTGGTATCCCCGTAGCCTATTCTCCCAACCCATCTATATATATGTGTATATTGTTTTAGAGTACTTTAGAATATTGTACATTGGACTATAGGTATGGTTAGGTTGACTCAAGCCGGTGTCACATAGGCGCTTTTTCCGGCAATTTTCGATGAGCTAGTTTTTTCTCCTACGATTTTCAGGTTTTTTTTTGCATTGGAATCGGAAACTAGATCGAAGGTAGATTATTTTATGTAGTATATTTCTTATGGTACTTATATTATCAAGCTGCCAGAGGACAATTCTCCCTACCAGGAATTCACCGGAGACCTCTGGTGGACGCTTCCGAAGTAGCGCCAGAGCAACGTCTGTCGATATAAACAATACTCAACACCTAGGCTATGCAAAGTTTATCACGATTTCTTTCGATTCTGCATGTTTTTACTACATACTAGATGGCTACACTAAGTGCTTATATAGTAAGGTAGTTGTGGGGGTAATGTGTCAGCTATAAAAAGTACGACATATAGCTTATAATTAAGAATTTTTGATGGAGAAGGAGGGTGAAGAACTGCGGGATATCGCCATTTAAAGGGCCCAGGTCGCTTACTGTACAAAACAACGTGTCTGGCGCGGCAACTCCAAAGAATTTCTGGTAGGGAAAATTGCCCCTAAAAATGGCTCGTGTGACACCGCCTTAATATGGGTTGTTGCCATATATAAGGAATGAAAAACTCGCGGCCCTATCGTCCCAAATACCCGAAGCCGTACACTAATTGGCAGTTAAAACGCCGAGGCTTTATCGTTCCTTCTTTTACGATGGGGGCTTCTCGTTGCTATATCCCACTCTTCTCCCACCCCATAAATATTCAGCTGTCATCTTTGCCAGCATCCTCCTCGCTCAATATTCCAACCGGGGGGGGGGGGGGGGGGGGGGGGATGTATTTGTTTTTCTATTTATTACATTATTTATTTATTTTTTTGTTTCCTCACTAGACCTCCATCATCTTTAAAAAAAAACAAAAAAACAAAAAAACAAAAAACAAAAAATTAGGCAGAACGTGTCCCAGACGAAGGCCGGTTCCTGCTAAAATTACAGGCTCGCTTTCGCTCGCCAGGAAAAAATCGACATTTAAATGGCACAAAAGGTCTTAATAGTTCGCCAAGAAAAAAATCGACATCTAAATGGCACAAAAGGTCCTAATATCGTCAAACTAATGCGGCAAACGTCTTAACATCTCAAAACTAATGGGGCTAAACATGAGGGAGAAGGAAGTCCAGAAATAAACACTCCCTTATCCCCTTTTAGTACCGGTGCCGTCCTTTTAAACTTTATTCTGGCTACCATTAGACGATTGTATGCAGCTTAGGAAGGATGTCTACCATTAAAAGGCTTCAGACTATCTCACTTAAATCCTTGTTAATACGGCACTATAGTCTATTCGCTGTAAGTAGGCGAGCAATCATGATCTATCCTCTGTAACTCAAAAAGGGCTGGAGCAAATGGGCTGTACACTTCCACATCTATTCCCTGACTGACTCTTCCCAACTGGTAGACATATTAGCTCGATTACTCTAGTCGTTTTTGAGTTGCAGAGGTTAGAGGCCATGATTTCTCACCTTTCGTGCTATTTAGGTGTCGATTTTCCCCCAGGCGAACGATAGTGAGCCTGTAATGTTGGAAGAATCGGCCTTCGGCCGGGACATTTTTCTACCGAAAAATGTACAAATTAATCTAGAAGGGGGATCTAATGGATGTAAAGTAGAAGTGCCATGTTACCAAATATCAAAACGGCATACCTAACTCTGCGATGCGTTACCATCATCACAATTATCATCATCATCACTACTACCATCACCATCATGACTACTACTATCATCACTATTAGTTTCACCATCTTCACTACTACACTCACTGTCACCCCTACTGTCATCATCACTACTACTATCATCACTATTACTTTCACCATCTTCACTACTACACTCACTATCACCCCTACTGTCATCATCACTACTACTATCATCATCACTACTACTGTCACCATCACTACTACTGTCACCATCACTACTACTCTCATCATTACTACTACTATTACCATCATCACTACTACTGTCACCATCACTACTACTATCATCATTACTACTACTGTCATCATCACTACTATTATCATCATCACTACTACTGTCATCATCACTACTACTATCATCATCACTACTACTATCATCATCACTACTACTATCATCATCACTACTACTGTCATCATCACTACTACTGTCATCATCACTACTACTATCATCATCACTACTACTATCATCATCACTACTACGGTCATCATCACTACTACTATCATCATCACTACTACTGTCATCATCACTACTACTATCATCATCACTACTACGGTCATCATCACTACTACTATCATCATCACTACTACTATCATCATCACTACTACTATCATCATCACTACTACTGTCATCATCACTACTACTGTCATCATCACTACTACTATCATCATCACTACTACTATCATCATCACTACTACGGTCATCATCACTACTACTATCATCATCACTACTACTATCATCATCACTACTACTGTCATCATCACTACTACTATCATCATCACTACTACTATCATCATCACTACTACTATCATCATCACTACTACTGTCATCATCACTACTACTATCATCATCACTACTACTATCACCACGAGTACTATAGTCTATTCGCTGTAAATAGGCGAGAAATCATGACTTCGATCCTCTGTAACTCAAAAAGGGCTAGAACAAATTGGCTGTACATTTCGACATCTATTCCTTGACTGACTCTTCCCAACTGGTAGACATATTAGCTCGATTACTCTAGTCGTTTGTGAGTTACAGAGGTTAGAGGTCATGATTTCTCGCCTACTTACAGCGAATAGATTAGTCACTATCACCACTACTGCCATCATCACTACTACTGTCACTATCACCACGACTACTAGTCCTGTCACCATCATCACTACTACTGTTACCATCGTCACTACCATCATCATCACTGCTGTCATGCTTGAAGAGGTTGAGGCTATATTTTTACTTAAGGGGTGATAGTTCACTTTTTGGGCGATTTTTGCATGTATTCATTATGTTTCTAGTTTCCTCCCTAGACCTCCATCAAATTAAAAAAAAAAACATCCATTAGATCTCCCTTCTAGATTAATTTGAACATTTTTCGGTAGAAAAATTTCCCGGCCAAAGGCCGGTTCTTCCAACATTACAAGCTCACTATCGTTCGCCAGGGAAATTTTTACACCTAAATAGCACGAAAGGTCTAAATATTAACGAAGAAATGGGGCGAAAGGTCTTAAAATCGACTAACTAATGGGGCAAACATCTTAACATCTAAAAACTAATGGGGCTAAACATGAAATCCGTAATTGAACTGTTACTATTACGATTTAGGAAGAAGTAGCCAGGGAAAAGGTGGGGAGTTTGTTTAGAAATTTGAGCTAAAACGAAAAATGCAACGATACTTAGTGGCAGTATCCAGGTTCCCTTCCCCTACAAGAGGCGTCTCCCCACCCGCCTGGACATCCTCTTGTAGATGAACGACCCGCGGTGGTTCTGTTGCATCCCCCTGTCCCTGCCAGAGTAGTAGTTGTCTTTCCCTCTCCTAAAGCAGTTCTGGCACAAATCACTCGGGAACGGCTTCGGGATTTGGCGCTGCATGGAGTTGCAGCCAATCACCTTGGGACGGAACTTGTATGAGCAGCTGAGGGCGAAGCTTATAACTAACAACCCCTCCATCATCGCCAGGTGGTATAAGTGGGGGTTTAAATAGGGCTTTATATCCATGCAGCTCAAACAATTCGTCGTTGAAATAGAAACGTCTGGCTGTGCAAAGTTACAGTCTAATGCAGGTGAAGTGGTCCTTTAACTTGGCAGACCTCACAAACACTCGACAAGCTAGCATGCAGTCTACAAGATTGATTATCGGCGGAGCGAGTTGCCAGACGAAACGGCAAGGGGGCAAGGGGGGATTCAGAGGAGTCTAGTGTAGTGGCGAAATCCTCCGAGCAGCTCGAGGACCAGATGGCGCCACCGACTTCCTGCGGCCTTGAAGATACTGCTGAAGGAGGACTGACATAGGTGAAGGAGAGGCACTCGAATCTTCTCGTGGCCACACAAGACCCTCTGGAAGTACTGGAGGAAACAAAGAAATCCTCCTAGCTCCTCATGTCCCAGAGACCGATGAGGACACGGAGAAATGAGGATGCTCACTAAGTAGATCGGCAAGGGAGGGGCTGAGGTAGAAGTAGAGGACAAATGGCGAAGGAGGCCAGGGGTACAGGTAGACAGGGATAGGTAGAAGATGACAGGGGCAGGGGTAAGAAGACATTTCCTGGGAAAGGCTGCCTGAACACTGCTCAGCACCTCCATTACCACTATGTGGATGTCCCCTGGGCCTCCTACTAACATACCGTCCTCCTCCACCCGTATCGCCTTTTGCTAATGGAGGTGCTGAGCAGTGTCCAGGCAGCCTTTCCCAGGAAATGTCTGCTTACCCCTGCCCCTGTTGCTGTCGTCTTCCACCTATCCCTTGTCTCTACCTGTATGTACCCTTGGCCTAGTAATTATGCACCTCGTCGATATGGCGCTCGTGGTTTGTCTTCTGATCACTTCCACCTCTAGGGGGCAGTGCGGTATTGGTATGGTACTTCTTTACTTCCAAGCTGATCACCCTATTTCTTGTTACTGCTTTCATCATTCCTACAAACTCTCTTCCCCTGTTGCACCCACTCCAGAGCACTTCTTCCTCCATACTCCTATCTTTACTCAACCGAGTGAGTAAAGATAGGAGTATGGAGGAAGAAGTGCCTGGAGTGGGTGCAACATGGGAAGAGAGTTTGTAGGAATGATGAAAGCAGTAACAAGAAATAGGGTGATCAGCTTGGAAGTAAAGTAGTCTTTGCATGATATTGTGGTAATCCATGACATACAGCAGTGAAATATGGACGTTGTTGGAGAGATTCAAACCAAGAGTGGGAGGGGTGGAAATGAGTTTGTGCAGTTAAATGGAGGGATAGACGACGAATGAGGAAGGTAGGAGAGCGGTGCGGTGCGGTGTGGTGTGGAGGAAGATGTGCTGAAAAGTGTGAAATAAATACCTTGATGGTTCTGCCATGTGAAACGTATGGGAAGCGAGAGAGGTGGAATGATTAAGTTAAGAAATATATGCCTGCAAGTGATGTTGGATGGGAGGAGGGGTGTCGACGGACAAGAGGTGCATGGGGGAATAAAATAAGGTTGAAAACCCTTATGAATTAATTTCATTTGGGGAAATTCCCAACAGTAATTAAGTCTACAGCGCTAAGCAACAAAGACTATAATACTGAATGCCGTGGAAAGAAGAGATTATATGCTTAACCCTTTGAGTACCAGGCGACGTGTGTTATATCTTATTCTAGCTATAATTAGACGATATTATGCAGCTTTGGAGGGATCTGGGGTAGTTAAAATGGTTGGTTTAGATAGTTTGAAGCCTTATTATTGCTAGAGGTCCTTCCTATGCTGAATAAAATCGTCTAATAGTTGCCAGAATGTGATGAAAAGGACGTCCCTGGTACTGTACGGGTTAATAGAGGTCTAGGGAGCAAACTTCATAAGAAAAGGAAAACAAATACAAAATAACAGATAGAGTGTAATGTCGACAGGAAAAAAGCAAAAAAGTGTAATGACAAATAAAACCAACCAAAATAACAGATGAAGTGTAATATCAACGTTCGGTTCTCCATCACATTTTTTTTTTTTTTTTTTTTTTTTTTTTCTTCTCTGCTACCTTCACCAGCAGCTCAGGTATTAGCCTTTATGACCCCTATAACTTATTTTTTTGCGTAGCCTACTCAATTTTGTTTTGTTTTTCTTTTTTTATTCAATAGTTGTTATGGCCTCTGTTTACGGGTCTAAAGGTGGTGTCACACGAGAGCCTTTTCCATCAATTTTCGATGAGCAAGTTTTTTCTCGTATTATTTCGGGACTTTTTCACGCTTGTATCGGTAACTAGACTGAAGGTAGATTATGTAAGGAAGTTGAATTCTGATAAATTGTAATTTTTGAAGCTTCCTGACCATAATTGCCCGTAAAAATTGCTCGAAATAGGGCTCCGTGTGACTCCGGCTTAAAGGGGGTGTCACACGAGAGCTTTTTCCAGCAATTTTCGGTGATCAAGTTTGTCCTCGTAATATTTGGAGGCTAGTTTGTATTGGAATCTGAGACTATGTAGCTCCAAGATAGATTTTATTACCTAGTTTAATTTTTGGGAAACTTATATATTTTGAGACTGCCACACAACAATTGCCCCTAAAAATTGACGGACAAAGCGCTCGTGTGACACCGGGTCTTAAGGGGAGATGGTTCACTTTTTGGCCGATTTTTGCATGTATTCATTATTTTTCTAGTTTCCTCCCTAGACCTCCATCAAATTAACAAAAAAAAACATCCATTAGATCCCTCTTCTAGATTTATTTGTACATTTTTCGGTAGAAAAATGTCCAGGCCGAAGGCCGGTTCTTCCAACATTACAGGTTCACTATCGTTCGCCAGGGAAAAAAAATCGACACCTAAATAGCACGAAAGGTCTAAATATTGACGAAGAAATGGGGCGAAAAGTCTTAAAATCGACCATCTAATGGGGCAAACATCTTAAACATCTGAAAACTAATGGGGCTAAACATAAGGGAGAAAGTGGTCCAGAAAACCGGCCCATCATCTCCCCTTAAGTAGGCGCGAAATGGCTTTATTGCGCGTTGGTTGGGGCTATAAAACACGCCTCTCAAGATAATGTTCTCCCTCGCCCGAATATCTGATGAGGAAGGTCCATTAAGGGCAGATATCCACCTGGAGGATTTTTTTTTCTGAACCTCTTTCTCCCTTATGTTTAGCCCCATTGCTTTGTGAGATTTAAAGACGCTTGCCCCATTACTTTGGCGATTTTAAGAACCCTCGCCCCATTTCTGTCAATTTTAAGACCATTCGTGCCATTTAGGTTTCGTTTTTTTCTTGGCGAGCGATAGCGAGCCTGTAATTTAAGGGGAACCGGCCTTTGGCCGGGAAATTTTTCTACCGAAAAATGTAGAAATTTATCTTGAAAGGGGGTCAAGGGGAAGTAATTTTAAGCTTGATGGAAGTCTAGGGAATCAACTAAAAAACTCCCCTTAAGGGGGGGGGGGTGTTCACTTTTACATATTTATTTTTCTAGTTTCCTCCCTAGAACTCCATCAAGCTTAAGGTATACATCCCCTAGACCGCCTTTCAAGATAAATTTGTAAATTTTTCGGTAGAAAAATTTCCCGGCCAAAGGCCGATTTCTTCTAAAATTACAGGCTCGCTATCGCTCCCCAGGAAAAAATCGACACCTAAATGGCACGAAAGATCTTAATATTGACAAAAAAATGGGGCGAAAGGTTTTAAAATCTATAAGCTAATGGAACGAACGTCTTAAAATCTCAAAACTTATATGCTAAACATGAGGGAGAAGAAGGTCCAGAAAAAGCAACCCATCTCCCCGTAAGAATGTCGCCTTCTGAGCGGTGTCTTATTTAGGCGGCCAAATTCAACTAATCCTTGTTGACAGTAAAGTGTTTGGCATCCTCTACCCAACCTTAGCCGTTTCTGTCTGTCTCTTGTTTTCCTATACTACTTTTCCTACTTCGGGGGCTGGAGGCTAGGAATCCTCCTCCCCCTGTAAAAGGTGAGACAGAGAAAGTGACGAGGGAACGCAAAAGTGGTCCCGGACCCTAAGATTTGGAAGTTTAAATTTGGTTTCTGTTCGGGCTGTCTCGAGTCCGCCACCCCCAGCTATGGGGTATGTTTTTGGTATGGAGACAAAAGGCCCAGAGTATATTGTACAGGGTTCCATGTCATCTCAACCAGTAGACCATTTCAACCAGTGCCAAATTAACCCAGACCAACCAAACCAGTGCCAAAATATAGTACTAACCTAACCTAACCTAACCGTATTGGATGATTTGGTACTGGTTGAGAGCTACTGGTTGAAATGGTCTACTGGTTGAGTTGACCGGTCACCATTGTACAGTATACAGACATACTTACATAACATACACGTGCATGTCTGTGTGTGTGTGTGTGTATACCGGCATGCGTTTGTGTATATGTGTGTATTTGCATATCATACATATTATGGGCTATCTAAATGTACTCTGCGGCTAGTTTATACTCTCCACGTTTATGATCCCGCGCCTCATATGTAGATTCCGATTACTGGCGCTCCCGGAGGTTACGTTCATAGTAGCGTTCTTTACGTTCATAGTAGCGTTCTTTACGTTTATAGTAGCGTTCTTTAGGTTTATAGTAGCGTTCTTTAGGTTTATAGTAGCGTTCTTTACGTTCATAGTAGCGTTCTTTACGTTTATAGTAGCGTTCTTTAGCTTTATAGTAGCGTTCTTTAGGTTTATAGTAGCGTTCTTTACGTTCATAGTAGCGTTCTTTACGTTCATAGTAGCGTTCTTTACGTTTATAGTAGCGTTCTTTAGGTTTATAGTAGCGTTCTTTAGGTTTATAGTAGCGTTCTTTAAGTTTATAGTAGCGTTCTTTAGGTTTATAGTAGCGTTCTTTAGGTTTATAGTAGCGTTCTTTAGGTTTATAGTAGCGTTCTTTAAGTTTATAGTAGCGTTCTTTAGGTTTATAGTAGCGTTCTTTAAGTTTATAGTAGCGTTCTTTAGGTTTATAGTAGCGTTCTTTAAGTTTATAGTAGCGTTCTTTAGGTTTATAGTAGCGTTCTTTAGGTTTATAGTAGCGTTCTTTAAGTTTATAGTAGCGTTCTTTAGGTTTATAGTAGCGTTCTTTAGGTTTATAGTAGCGTTCTTTAAGTTTATAGTAGCGTTCTTTAGGTTTATAGTAGCGTTCTTTAGGTTTATAGTAGCGTTCTTTAAGTTTATAGTAGCGTTCTTTAGGTTTATAGTAGCGTTCTTTAGGTTTATAGTAGCGTTCTTTAGGTTTATAGTAGCGTTCTTTAGGTTTATAGTAGCGTTCTTTAAGTTTATAGTAGCGTTCTTTAGGTTTATAGTAGCGTTCTTTAGGTTTATAGTAGCGTTCTTTAGGTTCATAGTAGCGTTCTTTAGGTTTATAGTAGCGTTCTTTAGGTTTATAGTAGCGTTCTTTAAGTTTATAGTAGCGTTCTTTAGGTTTATAGTAGCGTTCTTTAAGTTTATAGTAGCGTTCTTTAGGTTTATAGTAGCGTTCTTTAAGTTTATAGTAGCGTTCTTTAGGTTTATAGTAGCGTTCTTTAGGTTTATAGTAGCGTTCTTTAAGTTTATAGTAGCGTTCTTTAGGTTATAGTAGCGTTCTTTAGGTTTATAGTAGCGTTCTTTAAGTTTATAGTAGCGTTCTTTAGGTTTATAGTAGCGTTCTTTAGGTTTATAGTAGCGTTCTTTAAGTTTATAGTAGCGTTCTTTAGGTTTATAGTAGCGTTCTTTAGGTTTATAGTAGCGTTCTTTAGGTTTATAGTAGCGTTCTTTAGGTTTATAGTAGCGTTCTTTAAGTTTATAGTAGCGTTCTTTAGGTTTATAGTAGCGTTCTTTAGGTTTATAGTAGCGTTCTTTAGGTTTATAGTAGCGTTCTTTAAGTTTATAGTAGCGTTCTTTAGGTTTATAGTAGCGTTCTTTAGGTTTATAGTAGCGTTCTTTAAGTTTATAGTAGCGTTCTTTAGGTTTATAGTAGCGTTCTTTAGGTTTATAGTAGCGTTCTTTAGGTTTATAGTAGCGTTCTTTAGGTTTATAGTAGCGTTCTTTAGGTTCATAGTAGCGTTCTTTAGGTTTATAGTAGCGTTCTTTAGGTTTATAGTAGCGTTCTTTAGGTTTATAGTAGCGTTCTTTAAGTTTATAGTAGCGTTCTTTAGGTTTATAGTAGCGTTCTTTAGGTTTATAGTAGCGTTCTTTAAGTTTATAGTAGCGTTCTTTAGGTTTATAGTAGCGTTCTTTAGGTTTATAGTAGCGTTCTTTAGGTTTATAGTAGCGTTCTTTAGGTTCATAGTAGCGTTCTTTAGGTTTATAGTAGCGTTCTTTAAGTTTATAGTAGCGTTCTTTAGGTTTATAGTAGCGTTCTTTAGGTTTATAGTAGCGTTCTTTAAGTTTATAGTAGCGTTCTTTAGGTTTATAGTAGCGTTCTTTAGGTTTATAGTAGCGTTCTTTAAGTTTATAGTAGCGTTCTTTAGGTTTATAGTAGCGTTCTTTAGGTTTATAGTAGCGTTCTTTAAGTTTATAGTAGCGTTCTTTAGGTTTATAGTAGCGTTCTTTAGGTTCATAGTAGCGTTCTTTAGGTTTATAGTAGCGTTCTTTAAGTTTATAGTAGCGTTCTTTAGGTTTATAGTAGCGTTCTTAGGTTTATAGTAGCGTTCTTTAAGTTTATAGTAGCGTTCTTTAGGTTTATAGTAGCGTTCTTTAGGTTCATAGTAGCGTTCTTTAGGTTTATAGTAGCGTTCTTTAAGTTTATAGTAGCGTTCTTTAGGTTTATAGTAGCGTTCTTTAGGTTTATAGTAGCGTTCTTTAAGTTTATAGTAGCGTTCTTTAGGTTTATAGTAGCGTTCTTTAGGTTTATAGTAGCGTTCTTTAAGTTTATAGTAGCGTTCTTTAGGTTTATAGTAGCGTTCTTTAGGTTCATAGTAGCGTTCTTTAGGTTCATAGTAGCGTTCTTTAGGTTTATAGTAGCGTTCTTTAGGTTTATAGTAGCGTTCTTTACGTTCATGGTAACGATATTTTGGTCAATAGTAGCACCCTTTAGGTTCATAGGAGTGCTCTTTCAGTTACTAGGAACTCTTTTTTTCGATTTATAGAAGCCCTTTTTCGGCATCTGTATTACGGCAATTCAATCGTGGCAACCTTGGATGATTATTTTTGAAGACGTGTCATATACTAAAACTTAATAATATAGAGTATTTTAGGGGGATACATTTGATAACATCGTAATTCAGAAGCCACCTGCCGTATATATATATATATATATATATATATATATATATATATATATATATATATATATATATATATATATATATATATATATATTAGTTTGCTCCCTACACCTCCATCAAACTTTAAAAAATATCCCCAAGGCTCCTCTTCGAGATATATTTTAAATATTTGGGTAGAAAATTGTAACAGAAAAAAAAAACGGAGAGAGAGAGAGAGAGAGAGAGAGAGAGAGAGAGAGAGAGAGAGAGAAATATATTTTGTAACTGGTCAATTTAAGATAACATGAGGAACTAACATTCTTGAACAGGTAGACAAGGTGTGTGTGTGTGTGTATATGTATGTGTGTGTGTACGTGTGTGTGTGTGTGTTTACTCTTCATATGTGAGGGTTGTAGAGGTGTGAAATAGTTGATGGACAAGAATATGGCCTATGGACCCCCCCCCCCCCCTACTCCCCCACGTTTGGCTCCATTGGTATTACCACATTCGCCCCATTAGTTTGGCGATTTTAGAATCTTTCGCTCCATTTCTTTGTCAATATTAAGACCTTTCGTGTCATGTAGGTGTCGATTTTGTTGCAGGCGAGCGATAAAGAGCCTGTTGTTTAGAAGGAACTTGCCTGTGGCTCGAACATTATTATTTATTCGAAAATGTGTACTAATTTATCTCGAAGAGGGATCTTGGGGTCGTCTTTTATATATATATATATATATATATATATATATATATATATATATATATATATATATATATATATATATATTAGCTTGATGGAGGTCTGGGAAGCAAACTTGATATATATTTACACACACACACGCTGGTTAAACATATAAGCTAAACATGTCTCCCCCTTGAGTAAGAGAATAAGCTGTGGTGAAGGCCAGACAGACAGAGTAACATGTAGACGGCAGGATAAGGTAGGGACACGGGCGAGATTTGGATCACATAACAAGTAAGAACGGTGTTACGCGAGCCATTATACCGTCAATTTTTACAGGCAATTCTAGTCTGACCGTTTTAAAATTGAAGTTTCTTAATAGTTAATCCACCTGATATGATCTATCTTCGATTTAGTTTTTTATGTCCTTTTTGCCTATGCGAAAGCGGCTCAAAATCTACGTAACATAATCCACCTTCGATCTTGTTTTCGATTACAATGCGAAAGAGCTGCACAGCATCGTCTAGTGATAGCTAAAATACAATGGAAAGAGAAGTGCTCAAGTGGCTATTATTAAATATAGAATGTACAGTTGCCCACACATGTTCTATCCTCGTCGTGATCTTATGTATGATATTAAACTAGTATGAATGAGTTACGAGTTTAATTATCAGTTGACTAATCAGATGAGTTAATGGATGTACAATTAGTATGAATGAATGGCGAGTGTGTTTTTTTTCTTTTAATTACCAGTTGACTAATTAGATGAGTTAACCACTGCATAATAAACAACACTCGTAATTCAATCATGCACATTATATATATATATATATATATATATATATGCATAAGATCACGGAGAGGAACAACACATATGTGGAGAGCTGTTCATAGAATAGGAGGGAGAGGTGAGGCGAAAACAATAGTGAAACAATACGGTATACAAGGGTGTTATATGAAATGCGTATAGCGGTAATATACACATCAAGCAGATCAAAGTTATGGCAGGTCAGGAATACATGGACACTTGTAAATAGAAGGTCGAGTAGATCATTCAGGATAGCATTTGTGGCACGAATCAAAATTAATAGGACAAAATTAATAGGACAAAATGGACAATGCCAAATATAATGACAAATATTGACAAATGAACACTATTTCCGTTTGCCTTCGACAGTATCATAGTGGACTCTGAATATGTCTGCTATTTAATTAATTTCATCAATCAGTATTTTGTTGACTTATATGAATAACTGACTTTTTTTATAGCGGAGAATGAAGCGATTAATGTGTGAAATGGTATGCGTGCGCACACACACACACACACACACACACACACACACACACACACACACACACACACACACACACACACACACACACACAACTATTCATAGTAATATTTAGCTTGGATAGTCAAGCATTCTTTAACTTGATAATTATGATTTATATTTTCATTAAGGGGAGATCTCCACTTGAGGTATTGTTTTCTTGACCACTTTCTCCCTCATGTTTAGCCCCATTGTTTTTGATATTCTGAAACGTTTGCCCCATTAGTTTAGCGATTTTACGAACTTTCACCCCATATTAAGACCTTTCGTGCAATTCAGGTGTCGATTTTATCCTGGCGAGTGATAGCGAGCCTGTAATTTAAGAGGAACCGGCCTTTGGCCGGGAATTTTTTCTATCGAAAAATGTACAAATTTATCTAGAAAGGGACTGGAGGGGATGTAATTTTAAGCTTGATGGAGGTCTAGGGAACAAACTAAATACCTCCCCTTAAGCCTGCTTAATCTGTGTTGAGAGAGCTAGTAATTCACTTTTACTTAAGGGGGTAGTGCTTGTGTTTTGGTCTATATATTATTATCATCTAGTATTATAGTTTTGAGTTTCCTCGCAAGACCTCCATTAAGCCTAAGAAAACACCCCCTAGACACCCTTTCAAGATAAATTTGTAAATGTTATGGTAGAAAAGGTTCCTTCTTAAAATACGAGCTCGCAATCGCTCTCCAGGAAAAAAATCGACACCTAAATGACACGAACAGTTTTAATATTGACTAAGAAATGGGGCGAAAGGTCTCAAAATCACCGAACTAATGGAAAGAACTTCCTTTACATCTGAAAATTAATGGGGCTAAGCATGAGGGAGAAGGGGAAGCAGAAAACAACCCATTCCCCCATAAGGTTGGACAACTTTGAACTTCACTGCCAATTCACACTTAACTCGCTAGTATTCTATGACACATTATTTACATACTTTATGAATATTATTAAACAATTGTATTAAGCTTAGGAAGGGTGTATTGTTCTATTACACGTTATTTATATATTTTATGAATATTATTAAACGATTGTATTAAGCTTAGGAAGGGTGTATGGCAGTCAGAGGGATGAATGAGACTGTCTTGGCCATTTGAACTACCACAGATCCTTCCTAAGCTGTATGGAATTGTCTAATGAGAGCGAAAATAAGGTGTTCAATCGTTTCATAATCCTCAAGGGGTTAATAAATTTAGATTTAGATTACTGTAACTTAGAAACATGACCACTAATTTAGTTTTTCCTTTTCTAGGTAAGGGAAGTGCAATGGAGGCCTGAAATCAACGAGTGTGTGAGTAATGAAAATGGGAGAGAGGTAAGGAAAGTGTAGGGACAAATAATGAGGCAAGGAGAGTGTGGGAGATGAAAATAGAGGTAAGGAGAGTGTAGCAGATGAAATTGACAGGAAAGGAGAGTGCATGAGAGAGAAAAAGAGGTAAGGAGAGTGTAGGAGAGAAAACAAAGAGGTAAGGAGAGTGTAGGAGAGGTAAGGAGAGAAAAAGAGAGGTAAGGAGAGTGCAGTAGAGAACAAGAGATATGGAGAGTACAGGAGAGAAAAAAAGAGAGGGAAGTAGAGTGTAGAAGAAAACAAAAGAGAGGTCAGGAGAGTGTAGAAGAGATAAAAGAGAGCAGGAGAGAAAAAGAGAGGTTAGGAGAGTGCAGGAGAGAACAAAAATAAGGTAAGGAGAGTGCAGGAGAGGAAAATATATTGAGAGTGCAGGATAAAAAAAAGGGTTAAGGAGAGTGTAGGAGAGACAAAGAGAGAGGTAAGAAGAGTGCATGAGGCAAAAAATTAGGCAAGGAGAGTGCAGGAGAGAAAAAAGAGAGAGGTAAGGAGAGTAAGTAAGGTGGAATAGAATAAAGGAGAGTTGTAGAGGTGTGTAGGGAAAATGAAAGAGTTGTGAGGTAAATGAAAGAGGTGCAGGGGTAAGACGAGTGAAAGAGAGGTATGGCACGGCCTTCTACATACCTTGTATATGGGTATGGAGAGTGAGAGGTGTGAACAGCTAAAACGACGTAAGAGTACAAAGGAATACACAGGAAATCACGCAACAACAGGTATAGTGACCCCTCTAGGCTGCTTGTCCTCCAAAACACTGAGGATCAGGTGTCCAAACAGTGGTTTAGAGTTGGTAAGGGGAAATTGGAAAGGGAACTACTGCCCTGGAACTAATGTCCGTGGCAGGATTAGGAAGTTAGCAGGGGACAGATGGTTTAGTAACGTAACACAGTTGTAAGTGATATTTCGTATATCTGGGAAAAAGAGAGTACGGTAACGTCTTAGTAATGTATTTACGCAATAATCCTTGATGAATCTGAGGGAGGAATATTATAAAGTTATTAATTTACAAACGCAGTCAGTCGCGGGTTTAAGGCAAGATATTTGTTTAGTCGAAGTTTAAAAGAATCAACGGTGCTGCAGTCTATAACGTCTCGGGGAAGCCCATTCCACAAGTTGACAACTCGATTGAAGAAGAAATTCTTAGATTCTTGAGAGTTAAAAGATTTACCAATATTTTTTTAAGAGGAGAGAGAGAGAGAGAGAGAGAGAAAGAGAGAGAGAGAGAGAGAGGCAACTAGAGTGATAGAGGAAATGTGAGTACAAACAAATAAGAAAGGATAGTTGAATAGTGATATGAGCGGTTGAAGAGAGATAACATTAATAAGAGTCAAAGATAGTTAAGGAGACTGGCAGAGAGATAAGGGGAATGAGAGAGGGACAAGGGCAGAGTTTAAAGTCGTTTATATTTCTGCTAAATATGGATGTTTACGGTACAAACTTATAGTCTGAAACTCGCAAGTGGTTAATAACATTGAAATTCCCTTAGATTACATGAATGAATTACTATACATATAATAACAAGTAAAATAATATATATATATATATATATATATATATATATATATATATATATATATTATATATATATATATATATATATAATATATATGGTGTATGTATATATATATTTTTTCTTCTGTATTCCAACTACTCCCTCTTGGGCATAGGCTGAGAGCCTGTACATTCAACCGCTAATCTGTGAACGGTGAAGCCCGTGAGGTCTCGTTCCAGTCTAGGGGGAGGAAACGGTTAAGTGATGAACACGCTAGATAACGTAATGGTGAAGGGGACCGTCACACACCTTCACTTTCTCTGAGCTCACCCATAAATAAACAAAGATAAAACATTGAAGTGCAGAAGCGTGATGTTAGAAGGAACGAGAGTAAAGGGAAAATATATGAGAGAGAAGGAGATATTAATAACATAAGAGAAAGGGAATGAATGCGAGCGAGTGAAAGATGGGCGACAGAGTAAATAAGAGTAAAATTTAACCCTTTCACGCACATATGTCGCAGAGGTTGCCAGATTAGCAATAGAAAATAGAGTTCTCTCACTCTTATAATTACCTATCCAAAATTAGTTTTCTGCCCACAGCAAACTCAAAGACAACTGCAGAGGTTGAAGTAACTAAACTAAAGGTTTCTAAATACCCCTGATGGTAACAAAGGCAACAAAGTATCCCTAATAGGCTCAAAATCGCGTCATATGTCGGAGAGGGTTAAGAGGGAGAGAGGGAGGGAGAGGGAGAGAGAAAGGGAGAGATATGAGAAGTGAAACAAATTAACAAATGTTTTCCAGATTGGCTGTACGGTTTCAAATCTTGGAGGAGAATACATGTAATAAACTACTTAGCTTGTATTACGAGCATAATAAACTACTGAACACATTGTATTCCGGATCGTGTACGGGATTATTATACAGTATCCCCCAAAAAAAATAACTAATGAACTCAAATTAATCATATTATTAGTATTTTCATATACAATATTTATTGAAAGGAGTAAAAGCTAAACTAATATAGATGATTCATATATATATAAACAAGATACATAATACGATAAAACAAATACAACAAACATTATTTAATTGAAAATAAATCAGAAAAAACAACTATAACAACAACAGCTGCAGGTTACCAGATCTCCCTTTTCACCTACAAATGTATGTATGTATGTATGTATGTATTTAGCCTATGTATTTGTATGTTATGTACATACATACATGTACTGTATACTACCCCCTCTTCGTAGAGTACGTAGCACCCGTCTCGCAACACAATCCCACCACTACTCTGTGAAACTCTCCAACCCAAGAGTGAAACGTTATTCTCAATCTTTCTTCTATTCAACAGCTGAGGTCTGAAACTATCTCCCTGAATCAGTCTTTCCATCTTCCTATGATTTAAATTGCTTCAAACTCCGTGTGGCCAAGCATTTTGGCTCGAACGTCCCTTGATTTTGGCCCTGTCATTCTTTCAACTCTGGGGACGCTCGCCACAGGCAATTCTGCCTTTTGTCTCCCTCACTCACGTAGACAATATATATATATTATATATATTATATATATGTATATACATATATGTATATATATGTATATATATATATATATATATATATAATATATATGTATATATATATATATATATATATATATATATATATATATATATATATATATATATGAGTACCAGTCTGTGGTCGTTATCAGGGAGGGAGCCGGACGCGTACAAGGTGTCGTATCATAAAAGTTCCTAGATTTACGGCTGACCTCTTTGTTGGGGGTGTGTGGTTAGGACCCTTTACCACCGTGTTTATGTGAGATTGTTTATGTGTGTTTTATATGTGGGGTTTATAGTTCTTTGGTTCTCTCTTCACTCTCATTTGTCCTATGTTACTCTTCTTTTATCATATTTCACACTTCTTCACTCTCATTCCTTCTCCTTTATTATTGTTCACTGTCTCCTGGTCTCATATTATTATCTTTGGTTCCCTCTTTATAATTATATAATTCTTATTTCACTCTTCTTTACTTTCATGTGTTCTCTATTATCTCTCTCTCTCTCTCCGGGTCTCTTTTGTTCTTCTCGACTCTCCATTACTCTTCTTTCACACTCTTCCGTTCGCTTTAATTCTGTTGCACTCTTAACTCTCCTTCGCTATATTTAAATTCAGCCCCATTCAATCCTCTTCACCAACTTGCACTCTCCTTAACCCCTTCTGTACCGGCGACGTCTTTCCAATTGTAATCTAGCTATTAGACGATTTTATTCAATTTAACAAAGGCCTCCAATAATTAACAAACTTCGAACTATCTCACTTTACCCATTTTACTACCACACAAGCATCTTAAACTGCCCAAAATCGTCTAATTATAGCTAGAGGTAATTTAAAAAGACTTTATCTCTCCTTCGTTATATTTTAATTCAGCCCCTTTCACTCCTCTTCGCCATCTTGCACTCTCCTCCCCTCCTCTCCCAGTCATTCTCGTTAAGGGGGAGATAGTCGCTTTTTCTGGACCCCCCCCCCCCTCTCTCCCTCATGCTTAGCCTATTTGTTTTGAGACGTTCGTTCCGTTAGTTTGACGATTTTAAGACTTTTCGCCATATTTCTTTGTCAATATTAAAACCTTTCATGCCATTTAGGTGTCTATTTCTTTCCTGGCGAGCGATAGCGAGTCTGTAGTTTTTAGAAGGAACCGGCCTTTGGCCGGGACATTCTTCTATCGAATAATATACAAATTTATCTTGAAAGGGGGTTTAGTGGGTGTTATTTTAAGCTTGATGAAGGTCTAGCGAGGAAACTCAAAAATATATGAATAAATATATACTGTATAAACCCCCAAAAGAAGCACTACCGTGACTACCCCCTTAAGGGGAGATTTCCACTTGAGGGATTTTTTTCTTGACCCCTTTCTCCCTCATGTTTAGCCCCATTGCTTTTGATATTATAAAACGTTTGCCCCGTTAGTTTAGCGATTTTAAGAACTTTCACCCCATATTAAGACCTTTCGTGCCATTCAGGTGTCAATTTTATCCTGGCGAGCGATAGCGAGCCTATAATTTAAGAGGAACCGGCCTTCGGCCGGGACATTTTTCTACCGAAAAATGTACAAATTTATCTTGAAAGGGACTCAAGGGGGGTGTAATTTTAAGCTTGATGGAGGTCTAGGGAACCAACTATAAACGTCCCCTTAAGGCTATACATGTGACCCCAGCGGTGGTGAGGGTGTGTGGTGGGGGAGACCCTTCGCCACGTCACTTATCTACCGTGTCTGTCTGTCTGTCACTCGTAAATATCCCTTCTTTCTTAGTTCACTCTTCCGTGTTCTATTTAACCTCTTCTCGCTACACATTATGCACAATAATACACAATATAACCTAATTTATCAAGTATTCAAATTGATATGCGTCTATTAAGAGTTTTTTTTAAAGTTCGAAATATACGGCATTAATCACATCATAATATGTTTGTCTGCACTACATTTTCCCCTACATAAATCTGTGAGTACAAGTTTCTGTGTGTGTGTGTGTGTGTGTGTGTGTGTGTGTGTGTGTGTGTGTGTGTGTGTGTGTGTGTGTGTGTGTGTGTGTGTGTGTGTGTGTGTGTGTGTGTGTGTGTGTGTGTGTGTGTGTGTGTGTGTGTGTGTGTGTGTGTGTGTGTGTAAGCTTGTGCACATATTTCATTTCAACGTATGTGAGCGTGTACGTATTAGTGAATGAATGTAATGTATGACTGCTGTGTGCGGACCTGTGTGTGTATGTTTGTATAAGTACCTCTGTATGCGGACCGCCGAGGGTGGTGAAGGTAATTTACTATAGGGTGTCTTAGATACTCAGTAAAGATAGCTGTAATCTTGTTCCAATCAGCTGGCCTACGTCTTCAGCTTGTTAGTGACGGTACTGGGGAGAGAGAGAGACAGTCAGTCAGTCAGTCAGTCCTTTGTGTCCCACAGTTTCGCTGAAGGAAGCATGCTTACATTACTGAAATGTTCGTGGACATGCAGTAATGTTCGTGGACATGCAGTAATGTTCGTGGACATGCAGTAATGTTCGTGGACATGCAGTAATGTTCGTGGACATGCAGTAATGTTCGTGGACATGCAGTAATGTTCGTGGACATGCAGTAATGTTCGTGGACATGCAGTAATGGAAGTCATGGTCACTCTTCTGTAAATCTAAAATGGCTTACTTAAAAATAAAAAGGGTGGGATTTTTTTTTTTTTTTTTTTAGTTTAAAGAAAAGAAAGTTTCGCTAACACTAGAGCTGTTTTGAGGTTATTTTTGGTTACCCCCTTCTGTACCGGCGACGTATGTTGCATTTTGTTCTAGCTAACTATTTTGTGCAGTTGAAGGAAGATCTGTGGCAATGAAAAGGGTTCAGTGAGAGAGTTCGAAGCCTGGTAATTGCTGGAGACCCTTTTTAAACTGAATTATAATCATTTAATCTCACTCAACTAGTCAACCAACCCACCCGTGTACCAGATAATCCTAATCATAATTCCCACCTACTGGACTTATTTTTAACAACCAATTCAGAAAATTATGATGTTACAGTGAGGTCCCCGCTTGGATCTTCTGATCACTGTCTGATACAGGCCACCTGTCTTATCACCTACCACACCTTCCCACTCTGAACCTGTTTTGGTGACTAAATGGCATTACGATAGGGCAGACTGGGAGGGTCTTCAAGGTTTCTTTATTGATATTCCCTGGACCTCTTTCTTTTCTAATGATGCACACTCCACCTTGAGCCACATACAAGATTTTGTAAAAATTGGAATGGAAACTTTTATTCCTCATCAAAAGTACAGTAAAAGATCTAATTCACCTAAATGGTTTGACCATAATTGTGCTAGAGTAACTGAACAAAAAGCAATAGCCTACAATGCATACACAAGATCAAAAACACATGAAGCCTTTAATTACTTAGAAACATCAGAAATCATGCCAAAACTGTATTAAACCTAACTAAATCAAACTTTCTCCACAAGCAGGCAAATAAACTTCTAAATAATCCAAATGATAACAAAATATTTTGGTCTACTCTTAACTCATTTAAATCCAACTTCACTACTGCTTCATCCATTCCACCATTAAAATCTCCGACTGGCAATCTTGTAAGTGACCCACGAGGAAAAGCTAACCTTCTTGCGGATATTTTCTCCACCAACTCAACCTTAGATGAAATAAATCAAGATGTCCCTGTACTTAATTTTAATTCGCCTGAAATTCCCTCACTTAAGATCCACACCAGACATGTCAAAACTATTTTGCAGAATCTCTCGGTAGATAAGGCTCCTGGTCCAGATGAAATTCCTCCAATAGTACTTAAGAATTGCTCCTTGGTGCTCGCTCCTGTATTGGCAAAATTTTTCCGTCTGTGTACTCATACCTCATGCTTCCCAGTACCCTGGAAAGAAGCAAACATCCATCCAGTTCCTAAAAAAGGTGCCTCTTCAGATCCATCAAACTACAGACCAATAGCTATAACTTCCACTCTTGGTAAAGTCTTTGAAATTATATTAAATAATCACATAATTAAGCATCTTGAGAATAATAAATTAATCAGTGATAGGCAATATGGTTTTAGACGATTGTCGATCAACTGCAGACATGCTATGCCTTCTTACGCATCAGATCAACCAAGCTACAGACCAACATGGTGAAACACATACAATAGCACTGGATATATCAAAGGCATTTGATAGAGTCTGGCATCAATCCTTATTGTCGAAGATGTCACACTACGGCCTTGCATCATTAGTTCCACTAATTTCTTCTTATCTTCATAACAGAAAAATACGTGTAATGGTAGATGGCCTTTATTCTCAATTTCACTCAATAAATGCTGGTGTTCCCCAGGGATCAGTTTTGGCCCCAATTCTGTTCCTCATTCATATCAATGATCTCATATCTACCACTCATAATCCAATACATTCCTACGCAGATGACTCAACACTCCACAGTTCCTTCACATTTACCAATTCTTTCACCCAACCCGATCTTATAAATTCAAAAATAAACACTGCAATTTCTCTGAACCAGGACCTTTCTAGAATTAATGGATGGGGACAAAAGAATCTAGTTTCCTTTAATGCACAGAAAACCAAGTACATTCAATTTTCTAACCGACAGAATCTCACTGACTCCCATATATTTTTTTAATGATGTAAATATTCCCACTTCCCCTAGTATTGACATTCTCGGTGTAACATTAACTACTAACTTGAGCTGGACACTTTATGTTAGAAGCATTGCTAAGAATGCCTCTAAAAAACTGGGACTCCTGTACAGAGTTCGAGAATTCTTCACTGACGAGCAGTTGGCCGTGATATATAAAAGTCATGTGCGTTCTCAGATGGATTACTGTTCACCTCTGTGGGGTGGAAGTGGAGTGGTTGCATTGAGGCAGTTGGACCAAAATTCAAAATAAAGCTATTAGATTAATCAATAACCCTGCAATCACACAGGACCTTCCTACATTATCCATACGAAGAAACGTTGCATCCCTTGCATTATTCTACAGATATTTTCACAGCAATTGTTCCGAGGAACTTGCTTCAATTGTGCCGCCTCTCCACATCTTTCCCCGTAGAACTAGGGCAGCTGAGAGCGCCCATGAATTTACACTTTCTCCTCCACAATGCAGAACTTCTGCTTATCAGAATTCATTTATCCCCAGAGCTACTACTCTTTGGAATTCACTTCCCTCGAATTGCTTTCCACAAACTTACAATCTACAAATGTTTAAATCCAGTTGTTACAAACATTTTATGAATGGAGGATGCCTTTAGGCACATGGACCTTTTTGTTTTATCTGTGTTTTTCCTTCCTCCGTTCATTGTCTCTTAAAAAAAAAAAAAAAAAAAAAAAAGAATTGACTAATAATATTAACTGTCTATATTAATAGTGGCCAACAAGGGATTCACTCACTCTCACTCTCTCTCTCTCTCTCTATATATATATATATATATATATATATATATATATATATATATATATATATATATATTCCATTGGGGAGATTTCCAAAAACAAAAAATCTTTGGGCAGACTCTTCTTGCCTTTCGTCCAATTAATATGCATAAAAGAAGAAAACCTATATAACTTAAAACTATAACTATACAGTATAACAGGGATGGGTAATCGTATATACTGTATAAGCGACTACACCATCTGGGTTGTGTATAAAAACCCCGGTGAAGCTCCTGGAGATACGCCACGCGAGTAATGGGATCTGATAGCGTAGGTGCAGACGTGTTGATGGTGTAGGAGGGGCACTATGGGGCACACATGAACCAGATCTGGGTACTTTAGAGAGAGAGAGAGAGAGAGAGAGTGAGTGAGTAATGGGATCTGATAGCGTAGGTGCAGACGTGTTGATGGTGTAGGAGGGGCACTATGGGGCACACATGAACCAGATCTGGGTACTTTAGAGAGAGAGGGTGAGTAATGGGATCTGATAGCGTAGGTGCAGACGTGTTGATGGTGTAGGAGGGGCACTATGGGGCACACATGAACCAGATCTGGGTACTTTAGAGAGAGAGAGAGAGAGAGAGAGAGAGAGAGAGAGAGTAATGGGATCTGATAGCGTAGGTGCAGACGTGTTGATGGTGTAGGAGGGGCACTATGGGGCACACATGAACCAGATCTGGGTACTTTAGAGAGAGAGAGGGTGAGTAATGGGATCTGATAGCGTAGGTGCAGACGTGTTGATGGTGTAGGAGGGGCACTATGGGGCACACATGAACCAGATCTGGGTACTTTAGAGAGAGAGAGAGAGAGAGTAATGGAATCTGATAGCGTAGGTGCAGACGTGTTGATGGTGTAGGAGGGGCACTATGGGGCACACGGTGAACCAGATCTGGTTACTAGAGAGAGAGAGAGAGAGAGAGTGAGTGAGTGAGTGAGTAATGGGATCTGATAGCGTAGGTGCACTATGGGGTACACGATACACTAGATCTGGGCATTTTATCAGGGCTACTGGGGCATTGTCACCTTATGGGAGTCCACCTCGCTTGTTTTATCTTTCTCTCCCTCTCTCTTTGGCTTGTATCCATTCGGCCCCATTCAGCCTACTGTTTTTAGATGTTTACCCCCATCCAGGTGTCAATATTTTCCTGGAGAGCGGTAGCGAGCCAGCATATATATATTTTTGCTTTGACAGCAAGCTAATTTTGTGCATTTTTCGATAGAAAAATTTCTCCGGCGGAGCCGGATTTCTCTATACAATGCTGGCTCGCTATCGCTCGCCAGGAAGAAATCAACACCTGGATGGGGATAAACGTCTTAAAACAGTGGGCTGAATGGGGCCGAATGGATACAAACCAGGGAGAGAGAGAAAAGGAGAGAAAGATAAAAAAAAAAAACGGTGACCCCCCTTTAATGGCTGGGTAATGAGAGAGAGAGAGAGAGAGAGAGAGAGAGAGAGAGAGAGAGAGAGAGAGAGAGAGGATCTGATAGTGGGGGTGCAGCCGTCGTGTCAATTATGCTGCCTGCACACTGGGAGACAAGATAAACTAGATCAGGGGACTCTGGGGTACTGGAACATGGTTGCTGGGTAATGAGAGAGAGAGAGTGAGTTACAGGATCTGATAGTGGGGGTGCAGCCTGAACACTGGGAGACACGATAAACTAGATCAGGGGGACTTTATTTGGGGTACTGGAACCTGGTTGCTGGGTAATGAGAGAGAGAGAGAGAGAGAGAGAGAGAGAGAGTCTGTGTATATCTGTAGTGTATTTGTGTAATTAGTATCCACGTAATAGATACATACGTGATATACACAACTATAAATTTCAAATATATTACACATTTTGTCAGTAGCTACAATACAAGTTAAAGTTAGTCGTAACCACAAACTCTCTCTTCTACTCTCTCATATTGTCTTCTCCTTCTCTCCTTCTCTTCTCATTCTCTCTCTCTCTCTTCTCTCTCTCTCTCTCTCTCTCTCTCTCTCTCTCTCTCTCTCTCTCTCTCTCTCTCTCTCTCTCTCTCTCTCTACACGGTATATATATATACTGTATATTGTACAAACTCCATCCTATTTTCTTCAGCTTAGAAAGACCCATCCCTGAAGGTCTTAAGAAATATATGACTTTTTTTCCATTTTGAGGTGAAAATCTAGGCAGGTAAACATATATAGTATATGTTATATTGATTAGTTCACTATATCATTTTAAATGCAGATTTGTTTTCGTTAATAATGTATTCAAACATATTATGTAGGCTATATACAGTATCATTTAAGGTATTATGCAACCACAATGCAATGCACAAAATATATTTTATGATAATGCCCATAAGAAAGATTAGTTTTAAATAGGATCCCCATAGGTATTGTATTATTTAGTCAATAATTATAATAATTTCATACACATTTGCTGGGGAAATATTGGGTATCTTGTTATAGCTGAGTGAGAGTGAGAGTTGCGGGGGAGGCAGGCAGGTTAAGGTGTGTGTGTGTGTGTTGTGTGTGTGTGTGTGTGTGTGTGTTGTGTGTATGTGTGTGTTGTGTTGTGTGTGTGTTGTGTTGTGTGTGTGTGTGTTGTGTTGTGTGTTGTGTGTGTGTGTGTGTGTGTGTGTATGTATGTATGTATGTATGTATGTGTGTGTGTGTGTGTGTTGTGTTGTATGTGTGTGTGTGTGTGTGTGTGTGTTGTGTTGTGTTGTATGTGTGTGTGTGTGTGTGTTGTGTTGTATGTGTGTGTGTGTTGTGTTGTGTGTGTGTGTGTTGTGTTGTATGTGTGTGTGTGTGTGTTGTGATTCATCGAGCATAAAATTAACAAATAACTGGTGTAGGGCGATAAAAAAAAAACCGACCCCGAAATGTGTGTCGTGTTATTTCTACCCCCTGTTTATAAATTAGTGAAGGCAGGCGATGAACAGGACTGATACAAGGGGGTATAATAGACCCCTTCAGCCAGCTTGTGTCTACCATGGTTAAGGGGACAGTGGCTAGTTTGTGTGTGTGTATTCATTTATATAGTCAATTATATTGTATTTTTTTTCGCTAGACCTTCAGCAAGCTTAAAAAACAGCCCCCAAGACCCTCCTTGAAGATAAATTCGTACATTTTTCGATAGAAAAATGTCCCGGCCGAAGGCCGGTTCCTTTCAAATTATAGGCTCGCTATCGCTCGCCAGGAAAAAATCGACACCTAAATGACACGAAGTCTTAATATTGACAACAAATGGGATGAAAGGTCTTAAAATCGCCAAACTAATGAGCCGAATGTCCTAAAATCTGAAAACTATTGGGGCTGAAAATGAGGAAGACGGGGGACTAGAAAATCGACCGATCTCCCCTTACCGTCCGATTGGCCACTGTCTATATTCTTATCTCTACATCACCTCGTGGACATTCGTGGACACAGTAAGGGTGGGTATACAGTATGTATATATATTGTGGTAACTTTGAATCTAATTATAAGGTCTGATTCGGGTTTGTCGCATTTATACTGAGAATAAAGTCATGCATAACTGGTCCTCTATTTGCGTTTAATACTGAGAATAAAGTCATGCATAACTGGTCCTCTATTTGCGTTTGATACTGAGAATAAAGTCATGCATTGCTGGTTCTCTATTTGCGTTTGATACTGAGAACAAATGCATAACTGGTCCTCTATTTGCGTTTGATACTGAGAATAAAGTCATGCATTGCTGGTTCTCTATTTGCGTTTGATACTGAGAACAAAGTCATGCATAACTGGTCCTCTATTTGCGTTTGATACTGAGAATAAAGTCATGCATAACTGGTCCTCTATTTGCGTTTGATACTGAGAATAAAGTCATGCATAGCTGGTCCTCTTATTTGCGTTTGATACTGAGAATAAAGTCATGCATTGCTGGTCCTCTATTTGCGTTTGATACTGAGAATAAAGTCATGCATAACTGGTCCTCTATTTGCGTTTGATACTGAGAATAAAGTCATGCATTGCTGGTTCTCTATTTGCGTTTGATACTGAGAACAAAGTCATGCATAACTGGTCCTCTATTTGCGTTTGATACTGAGAATAAAGTCATGCATTGCTGGTTCTCTATTTGCGTTTGATACTGAGAACAAAGTCATGCATAACTGGTCCTCTATTTGCGTTTGATACTGAGAATAAAGTCATGCATAGCTGGTCCTCTTATTTGCGTTTGATACTGAGAATAAAGTCATGCATAACTGGTCCTCTATTTGCGTTTGATACTGAGAATAAAGTCATGCATAGCTGGTCCTCTATTTGCGTTTGTGAATATTTGTGTACGTGTGAACTTGTGCATGCGTGCGCACATGACCGTTTTTGTGCGAGCGTGTGTATGTGCCCGTGCGCGAAATTGTGGGTGTGCGTTTTTATGTGCTACGTATGATGTATGTGCGTGTATATGTGTGAGCGGAAGTAAGTGTATGTGTTTGAGTGCGTATGAGATGGTGCGAGGGTGAAAATATTCGTGGATGTATACATATGTGTGTGTGTATGTGTGTTTGTGTATGTGCTGGTGTGTATCTTAGTGTGTGTATGTGTTTGTGTATGTGCTGGTGTGTATCTTAGTGTGTGTATGTGTTTGTGTATGTGCTGGTGTGTATCTTAGTGTGTGTATGTGCTGGTGTGTATCTCAGTGTGTGTGTGTGTGTGTTTGTGTATGTGTATGTGCTGGTGTGTATCTTAGTGTGTGTGTGTGTGTTTGTGTATGTGCTGGTGTGTATCTTAGTGTGTGTGTTTGTGTATGTGCTGGTGTGTATCTTAGTGTGTGTGTGTGTGTGTGTTTGTGTATGTGCTGGTGTGTATCTTAGTGTGTGTGTGTGTGTGTTTGTGTATGTGCTGGTGTGTTCTTAGTGTGTGTGTATGTGCTGGTGTGTATCTTAGTGTGTGTGTGTGTGTGTGTGTGTTTGTGTATGTGCTGGTGTGTATCTTAGTGTGTGTGTGTTTTTTTTTATTTTTTTGTTTTTTTTTTCTATGTGATTGAGGGAGGCAAAAGGCATAACTGCCTATAGCGAGTGCCTCCCCCATAGTTGAAAGAGTGACAGGGCCAAAATCAAGGGACGTTCGAGCCAAAATGCCTGGACACACGGAGTTTGAACCAATTTAAGTCATAGGAAGAGGGAAAGACTGATTCTGGGAGAGAGTTCCAGAGCTCAGCTGTTGAGTAGAAGAAAGTTTGAGAGTATACGTTGCACTCTTGGGTTGGAGAGTTGCCAACAGGACGTAAGGGGTGGGATTGAGTTGCAAGCCGGGTACCACGTGCCCTACGTAAAGGACTTTGGTGGTATGCATGGGATAGCCTCGGAGGAACACTGATTATTATAGTATGCGATAGAATGCAGGCGAGGGAGAGATGCAACATTGCGGGCGGGAGAGAGAGAGATTGCAGAGAGGGGGGGTTGGGTTGAGGGAGGGACGGGAGTAATGATACGAACAGACCTTCCTTTCAACTTTGTCTAGAGGAGAGCGGGTCTGTGAGAGGAACCTCCACCACCACATGTGAACCACCAATACTCAATACGAGGTTTGTGCACTGTGCCCCTGTACAGAGCAAGAAAAGCTGGTGCAGGAGTGTGAAAAGAAACCCCCAAGGACGGTCGAGCACAACCAAGCTTCGTGGGGAGGTATCTGCCTTAGCCAGACTGGTTAAATATGGGTCCTTCCAAATGAGAGCAAGAAGAAAAAGAGACACCAATAATATTGAGAGAAGATGAAGGGTGGATTTTTGTAATGCTGAAGAATAAGGGATAGTTCCGATTGGGAGTCCTGACGGGTAGATAGATGGAGTACATTGGGTTTGGAAGCATTAAAGTTAACAAGAGTTTTCTCTGCCCAATTGGAAATAGTATTTAGATCATGAATTTAAGAGTTCTATGGCGTTCATTACGTTTGTCGTTGAGGGATTGCTGGCTGGGGGGCGTTCTGAAAAACTAAGGGAGTAGTGTAAGGTTGAGTCGCTTCTGTCTGCGTAAGAATGGATGGGAATTAAGGTACAAGGTAAGGAGATCATTTATAAAAATTAGAACGAGAATAGGAGATAAGGACAGAGCAATGAGAAACACCGGAGTTTATAGGGGGAGGAAGTGAACAATGGCCGGCCCACAACCGCGGCTATGGAACGGCCCGGAAGGAAAATTAGAGGACCAAAGGCACAGCGGAGGGATTGAAACCGAAAAGGGGTAGTTTAGACATTAAAGATTTATGCCAGACTCTATCGAAGGCTGTCGATTATGTCTAGTGCAATAGAAAAGTTCGCACCGAAGTCCCGAAAGGAGGATGACCAAGAGTTAGTAAGATATGAAAGAAGATCACCAGTAGAGCGACCCTTAAGGAAGCCATACTGGCGATCTGAGAGCAGATTATGAGAAGAGAAATGCTTAAGAAATTTGGAAGCATTGTGTGTGTATGTGCTGGTGTGTATCTTAGTGTGTGTATGTGTTGGTGTGTATCTTAGTGTGTGTGTATGTGTGTTTGTGTATGTGCTGGTGTGTATCTTAGTGTGTGTGTGTTGTCTCCTCAGTAGTGTTATCAGCAGATCATCTACCTCCACAGTGGCCTTATGAGGAAGCCAGTCGACCTGTTCATGCTAATCAGTGGTAGGTGTGCAAGATCTCGTATCTATTTAATTATAGCGGGATATATTCTTTTATATTCGTATATTTATCTTTTTATCTGTGTCTTATCTGTTTGCCTATGTGCCTTTTATAACTATTTTCATTATCCATTTACATGATATAACGTTTTTATTGTTAATAATTATTATTAACATTAATTTTAGTATTACCGTATTATTGTAATTATTAGCATTAGTACTGATATATATATATATATATATATATATATATATATATATATATATATATTGTGTAATTATATATATATTATATATACAGGGTGTTCCAGAAATATGTGCCGGAAAATCCGGGATGTATTTCCTCTGACACATAATTGAATTCGGTAAATCACTAAATGACCTATAACCAACTATCAATAGTTGTCGAGTTACCATGCACCTAACAGGTCTGGCTTGAATGTGTTGTACTCCGGGAATTGCGTGTAAATGAGACATTTACCAAGGACAACGTGAGTTATTAACAAAATTAAAACAGTATTTCCAGTATGACAATAACATTACAGTAAATGATTCAAAATTCCTTTGTAAATAAAACATTTACCAAGGACAATGTGCTTTATTAACAAATTAAAAACAGTATTTCCAGTATGACTAAACATTACAGTAAATGTTCAAAATTCCTTGTAAATGAAGCGGGCGAAGGACCACGTGATGTATGAAACAAAATAAAACAGTATTTCCAGTATGACAATAACATTTACTGTGCTGTATTACTTTACGGTCGTTAAGTAATTTCGCATCTGTCTCAGACATTTTGTACAATCCCTGGATTTAAACACATTCCTGGTAGACCTCGGAGGTGCTGTAACTCGAAAACTATTGAGAATTGTCAATATGGTCATTTCGTAATTTACATTCAATTATGTGTCAGGAATACATCCCCTGATTTTCGGCACATATTTCTGGAACACCCTGTATATATATATATATATATATATATATATAAACCCGGCCCGGATACTGGTTCCTCCTAAATTGCTGGCTCGCTATGGCTCGCCAGGAAAAACACGTCACACAAATCCTAAAATTGCCAAACTAATTGGGCGAAATTCTTACAATCTCAAAACTAATGGGGCTAAATAAGTAGTGAAATGGGGGTCCTGAACCATATTCCGTGCGTGTTATTGAGAAGGGTGCGGTCAAATGGGGGTCCTGAACCATATTCCGTGCGTGTTATTGAGAAGGGTACGGTCAAATGGGGGTCCTGAACCATATTCCGTGCGTGTTATTGAGAAGGGTACGGTCAAATCAATAGGTTGCCGAAATAGTTGCTTCATAATTTGTGTGAAATCTGAAAGGAGGGAAATTATATTGACATTGCATCGAAATATAGCCAAAATATAATATGCACGGTTTATTAAAAACGCAGGAAATATTATAGTTGCAAATAATTTGTTCTGTGAATGAAGGAGACAAAAGGTAAAACTGCCTGTAACGAGTGTCTACCTCAAAGTTGAAAGTGATAGAGAGTTAATTCAAGATATGTTAAGAGTCAAAATGTCTGCCCACACGGAGCTTTGAGCAGATTAAGTCCCAAGATAAGAGATTGAGGGCCAGTGTTCCAAAGCTTGTTAAGGGGAAGGTTTTAGTGTGTTTCCTAGATTTCAATCAAGCTTGAAATTACACCCCCTTGACCCCCTTTCAAGATAAATTTGTACATTTTTCGGTAGAAAAATGTCCCGGCCGAAGGCCGGTATTTTAAATTTTACAGGCCAGCTATCGCTCGCCAGGGGAAAAACATCGCCACCTAAATGGCACGAAAGTTCTTTAAAAAGGCATAAATGGGGTGAACACTTCTTAAAATCGCAAAAACTAATGGGGCGAACATCTTAAAATCTCTATAGCAATGGGGCTAAACATGAGAGAGAAAGGGGTAAAGAAAAAATCCCTCAAGTGGAAATCTCCCCTTAAGTAGATGGAAGACTGAGAAAATCGGTCACTCTTGGGTTGGAATTAGAAGGAATAGGGTTGGGAGTGTGTGGAGATGTGGGTGCCCCCCCCCCCTCTCTCTCTCTCCGTAAGGCAGAAGGTATACACTGAAGGTTCGAATTGTTTACTTCATAATTCAATCAATCAATCAATCCGCTTAGTTTCACAATTTTCTTTATACAAATTGCATACTTGTTAATTGACATAGTGACTAATCAATACCAAGGTTATCGTCGAACTATGGATATTAATATTATTGTACCAATCAGGGTCCAGAGAATAGTGTCTTTACCCTGGTACCAATAATGCCCGTCATCAACTGTAGCCACATCTACGACAACGGCGTCTATACAACCATAAACTATAGCCCTGTAGAACTGGAGGCACAACTGCAGACATTCTTTGCCTTCTTACGCATCAAAGCAACCAAGCTACAGACCAACATCGGTTGAAACACACAGACAATAGCACTGGATATATCAGTTAGGAATTTGATAGAGTCTGGCATCAATCCTTAGGTCGCAAGATGTCACAATACGGCCTTGCATCATTAGTTCCACTAATTTCTTCTTATCTTAATAACAAGAAAAATACGTGTAATGGTAGATGGCCTTTATTCTCAATGTCACTCAATAAATGCTGGTGTTCCCCAGGGCGATCAGTTTTGGCCCCAACTCTGTTCATAATTCATAGCAATGATCTCATATCTACCACTCATAATCCAATACATTCCTACCAGAGATGAATCAACGCTCCACAGTCGCCTTCACATTTACCCATTATTTCACCCAACCCGATCTATTAAATTCAAAAATAAACACTGCAATTTCTCTGAACCAGGACCTTTCTAGAATTAATGAATGGGGACAAAAGAATCTACGTTTCCTTTAATGCACAGCAAAACAAGTACATTCAATTGTTTAACCTACAGCATCTCACTGACTCCCATATATTTTTTAATGAGGTAAATATTGCCACTTCCACTAGTATTGACATTATCGTTGTAACATTAAATACTAACTTGAGCTGGACA
>CM064495.1:5749707-5797207 GCA_032716605.1 Paralithodes platypus
TTTGAGACATTCGACCCATTAGTTTGCCGATTTGCAGACCATTTAGGTGTCTCTGGCCCTCGAGGGACTAATAAGGGTAAAGTCCCTCTCAATTAACTATCTGACGCCCATACATCCTTCCAAAGCCCCATACAATATTTAGAATGAAATTAAAGATTGCGTCATAGTATATTAAAAGGATTTATCTTCCGCTCGCAAAACCATTGTTGGGCCTTAAGGGGAGGTATTTAGTTTGTTAAGGGGAGGTATTTAGTTTGTTCCCTACGTTTTCATCAAGCTTAAAATTGCACCCCCTAGACCCCCTTTCAAGATAAGTTTGTACATTTTTCGGTAGAAAAATGTCCCGGCCGGAGGCCGGTTGCTCTTAAATTACAGGCTCGCTATCGCTCGCCAGGAAAAAATCGACACCTTAATGGCACGAAAGGTCTTAAAATTGACAGAAATGGGGCAAAATGTCTTAAAATGTCCAAACTACTAGGGCGAACGTCTTAAAATCTCAGAAGCAATGGGGCTAAACATGAGGGAGAAAAGGGTCCAGAAAAGAATCCCTCAAGTGGAAATCTCCCCTTAACCCTAATAGGTCCGAGGGAGGCCTTTTTGATCACCCGTTTTCCTCACAGTAGTCTTGTATATTTTCAGCTGCTGGTAAATTGTCATGTCTTGGATTACACCGGTATTATGAATATTGTGTAGCGATGTTTGCTGTTGGTTACATGGAGACTCGGGTAGCGTAATGCATAAGTGCGCGGAATTTCGGTGTGAGTGTCCCGGGTTCGAGTCCCTTGGAGTGTCACATGTATTTGTTGATTTCATTAATTGAGTTTAGAGGTGAAGTTGGTTGGTGGAAGAACTAAATATGTGTAGGATATATATACTGTATATGTATGTATATGATGCAGATATATATACTTTATATGTATGTATATATCATGATGCAGATATACAATAGTGTGTCATACGTTTCTGTTAAGGGGAGATTTCCACTTGAGGGATTTTTTTCTGGACCCCTTTCTCCCTCATGCTTAGCCCCATTGTTTTTTCTAATTTTAAGACGTTTGCCCCATTATTTTGACGATTTTAAGGACTTTCAACCCATTTCTATCAATTTTAAGACCTTTCATGCCATTTAGGTGTCGATTTTATCCTGGCGAGCGATAGCGAGCCTGTAATTTAAGAGGAACCGGCTATCAGCCGGGAAATTGTTCTACCGAAAAATGTACAAATTCATCTTGAAAGGGAGTCAAGGGGGTGTAATTTCAAGCTTGATGGAAGTCTGAGAAACACACTAAAAACATCCCCTTAACTATCCAGAAACCAGCTGCTAAGGGATTCAAGTTACGATCAGCTGGAAGAATAAATAAGATCTTTAACTGAAAGTCTAATCATTTGGCTGACAACATTCTTGGAAAAATTCCCAAAGTTGAGGGAAAACTCGTTCTTGGGGTGAGCAAATTATTTACCTGGGTGTTCCAAATCCCTCACGACCGCTTGTTGCCTTCGCGCCGCTTCTCGTGATTAGCGAGATAATTGGCGCCGCTTCTGACGCCCCGAACATGATCGCGTAATGAGTGTCGGGTGCGTAAAGGTGGGAGCTTCACCTGTACCTCAATCACTGCCAGGGAAATCAATTAGCTCTTGTGATATGGGTGGTCCTCGTAGTTTTTATATATATATATATATATATATATATATATATATATATATATATATATATATATATATATATATATATATATATAAAATCCAGGTTATCTTTAATTTACGACCTAACTGTATTTACTTTCGTATCTGATCTCCATATAGTTCTCTATCTATAGCCTACCTATTATGTCTATCTATAACCTACCTATTATGTCTATCTATAGCCTACCTATTATGTCTATCTATCTAACTTTAGTTTGGCGATAATATGATGTTTCACCCCACTCAGGTGTCCCCCCCCTTAAGGGAAGGTTTCTAGTTTGTCTCCTACTCCTCCAGCAATCTTAAAATTTCACCACCCTTGACCCCCTTTCAAGATAAATTTGTACATTTTTCGGTAGACAAATGTCCCGGCCGAAGGCCGATTACTCTTAAATTACAGGCTCGCTATCGCTCGCCAGGATAAAATCGACACCTAAATGGCACGAAAGGTCTTAAAATTGACAGAATGGGGCGGAAATATCTTTAAAATCACCAAACTAATGGGGCAAACGTCTTAAAATTTCAAAAACAATGGGGCTAGACATGAGGGAGAAAGGGGTCAAGAAAAAAAGTCCCGCAAGTGGAAATCTCCCCTTCAATACACCTAGGACAACGGGGCCTTTCATGCCACCATATATATCACTTCCATCGCTGTATCATGAGTTTCTTCTTTTTCGACATTGTAAGCTCACATTGATCTCCTTGCGGACCATGACGCGTTTTAGCAGTTTATTTTGGCTAAATTTCCTCTTAAATTACAGGCTCGCTATCGCTCGCCAGGATAAAATCGACACCTAAATGGCACGAAAGGTCTTAAAATTGACAGAAATGGGTTGAAAGTCCTTAAAATCGTCAAAATAATGGGGCAAACGTCTTAAAATTAGAAAAAACAATGGGGCTAAATAAAATGTAACCTATTTTTGTTTGTAGGTTACATTTTATTCAGCTTAGGAAGGATCTGTGAGAGTCAGTTGCATACCGTTGGGTTGGACCCCTTACATTCCAGGAGATCCTTCGTAAGCTTCATAAAACAAAAATTGATGTTAGCCAAATCTGGCTATCAGGAGACGATTTTCTTCAGATTAGGAAGGCTATGCGGAAGTCAGAGGGTTTAGATAGTCTAATTTCCATAGAATCCTTCCTAAATTGTATAAAACCCTTCTAACAATTACCAGAAAAATGCGTCAAAATGCGTCAAAGGGTTAATCTTGGAGGATGGTGGAACATTACTCGGAGGTAGGGAGTGTTCAAGGATACAGGCGAATTGGCTATACACTCTACCCTGTTCATAATAGGTAGGCCAACCAATCCAGACCTAAACTTCTAATAATTCAAGATATTTCAGTCATTAATGGGAGGTATTTAGTTTGTTCCCTAGACCTCCATCATTAAGGGGAGGTATTTAGTTTGTTCCCTAGACCTCCATCAAGCTTAAAATTACACCCCCTTGAGTCCCTTTCAAGATAAATTTGTACTTTTTTGGGTAAAAAATTTCCCCGGCCGAAGGCCGGTTCCTCTTAAATTACAGGCTCGCTATCGCTCGCCAGGATAACATTGACACCTGAATTGCACGAAAGGTCTTAATATGGGGTGAAAGTTCTTAAAATCGCTAAACTAATGGGGCAAACGTTTTATAATATCAAAAGCAATGGGGCTAAACATGAGGGAGAAAGGGGTCAAGAAAAAAATCCCTCAAGTGGAGACCTCCCCTTAATGTCTACTATTTGCGAAGAGCACGACGGGGAATATGTGGGAAAACTTACAGCCGTTTATCTCTAGTCGTTTATTTAGTTACAGAGGATTAGGGGGTGTCACTATTTCTGCGGATTTTGAGCGATTATTTCTACCGTACTTGCGAAGAGTCGGAAGGAGATTAGGGGAACAAATTTACAGCCCACTTGCTCTAGCCTTTTTTGATTTACAGATGTTATGGATTCATGATTTCTGGCTTATGTATTATACAATCAAGCATTTGTTGCAAACCTCCTCTGGATTCCCAGTGATGCAATGGGCCATTACAGTCAAACGGTAATTTGCAAGCCCCTCTTTACCGACCACCGTCATCACCGTCATGTTGCACACCAGTATTACGGTCGAGAGTCTTCTTGCATGACACTTCCTGCAATCAACACATGTCATGCCACTCTTTCTAGACAAACACATGTTGCATGCAGCTTCTTTGCAGGAAGGGCGAAGAAATATGTACAGTATATACTCCGGCACATACCCCCTTGCTAGAGGTGGCCGACACAAGACAGAGCCCGAACAGAAACAAATACCACTTCTAAATTATAATGTACTAAGCTTGACTATTGATGGCAACGTTGTTGACTCATCTAAAAGCACAACTCCTTAGTCTTTGGAAAACAAAACTGTATGGAGTTATCATTGCACCAAAATGTCAAGATACTTAGTAACAAAATATTTATAAATATTCTTATGTTCTTTACACCAACCAACTTTACTTATAAACTCAATTTATGAAATAAAAAAATCCATGTGGCAGTCCGGGGATTCGAACCCAGGACGGTCACACCGAAAATCAGTGTACTTATGCACTACGCCACGAAGAGAGTTAGATTATTATATATACCTCACCCTAAATATATCTACCTACATACATCTACCTACCTACATCTACCTACATATATCTACCTAAATATATCTACCTCACCAATATATACTAGGTAAACCCAATTATATAAATATATTGAGATAACAACAAAGACATCAAAACGTGTCTCCCATAATAGTTGTGACTCTTAACCCTTGTCTAGCGGGGTGTCTTGGGCTCATTTGGGCATATTCAGGCCCTCCTGAATGATCAATCAAGTATCTGCATGAAAAGAAATGTATTCAGCAAAAATTAGCGTATAGCGGTATATTTTTCCCAGCTATGCTCACTACTGGCTACACTGCCGGCCTCTCGAGAACACAGGGAACATGAGTTAATGGGCGGCGGTAAGCCCTGGGAGTCGGCTGTCTGGCCCGCTGTGCTCCCGGCCATTTGCACTCGATTTTAACCCTTTAAAAGCCTTAATAATGCTCCTAATTTGCTGCAAATTGGTGCACGACTTAAGTCGAGCGCCGCCAATAAGGGGTTAATATTGCTAAAGTATATTGGAGTACGGAATCTACAGTGATGCGTTTGCCTTTGGGGGAGATGGGTTGTTTTTCTAGACCTCCCCCTTCTCACTCATGTTTAGCCCCATTAGTTTACAGATTTTAAGATATTTGCTCCATTAGTTTGTTGATTGTATGACCTTTCGCCTCATTTCTTTGTCAATATTAAGACTTTTCGTGTCATTTAGGTGTCGATTTTTTCCTGGCGAGCAATAGCGAGCCAAAAAAATTAACATGCTTTATTTTTTTGGCCGATTTGTTTCCATTTATATATTATACTTTTAATATACCTTTTTAATGTATATATTATATTTACAGTGCACTTCAGATTATTGCAAGGAGTTTTGTGATAGACCTCTGCACATTTCTCACTCAACACAACTGCCTGTTCCATCATCATCATACCGGTTTGTGCCACACCTTGCCTATGCGTGACTGGCATATAAGCTTTCAAGTCAATAAGGCCACACTCCTAAACGGCCACACTCAAACTGTGTTGGTGGTGTAATGGTTTAGATGCTTATGTTCTGTGTCCAGAGTTCGAATCCCGGGAGGACCATATGCATTCATCAGTTTATTCAAGTACACTGGGGTTTGTAATTGATGATTAATGTTAAGAACGGGGTGTTACTTAATAAGCTTTCAAGTCAATAAGGCCACACTCCTAAACGGCCACAACCAAAACAGCCACTTTCCTAACCCAAACTAACGGCTTTGGCCGTTACGGTTATGGACATTTTGGGAACGCTAACCTTTTGTTTCTGCTTATTTATGTATGTATATATTTATGTATGTATATATTTATGTATGTATATAGTTATGTATGTATATATTTATGTACGTATATATTTATGTATGTATATATTTATGTATGTATATATTTATGTATGTATATATTTATGTATGTATATATTTATGTACGTATATATTTATGTACGTATATATTTATGTACGTATATATTTATGTACGTATATATTTATGTACGTATATATTTATGTATGTATATATTTATGTATGTATATATTTATGTATGTATATAGTTATGTATGTATATATTTATGTATATATATATTTATGTATATATATATTTATGTATGTATATATTTATGTATGTATATATTTATGTATGTATATATTTATGTATGTATATATTTATTTTCTTTATTTTCCTCCCAAGACCTCCACTCAAGTTTAAAAAATACCTCCAAGACCCACCATCGATATATATTTGTACATTTTTCGGTAGAAAAATGCCCTGGCCGAAGGTCGGTTCCTCCTAAAATACAGGCTTGCTATCGACGAGGAGAAATACTTATGTGGACAACTGTACATCCTCTACCCTACATTAACACCTGTGAGCCTCCCCCGTGCCCTAGCCACAGACCCCGCGGCCACACAGGGAAGGTGGGGCATCATATCGAATCGGTGATTATAAACCCGGCAAGCCACAAGCTCCGACTCTCACAAAGCGCTAGCCCCACCACCCGAGCAGCCCTTTGTCCTCACACCCAGCCGGGCAGCTAATAGATTTAAACTGCTGTATCTTAATCCACCCACGTTTTCCATCATTCACCCTGCCTTTTTTTCTTTTCTTCTCTTGACTAATACTTCTCCTTAAGCCGGTATCACACGAGCACATTTTTCCTCAACTTTTATCCTCAACACTGGTCTGGCAGCTTGTGAGGTAAACTTCTAGAATAGTTCGGTTACATACATTAATCTACCATCAGTCTACTTTCCTATACCAGTGCAAAATATTCCAGAAATGTTGCCAGAAAAATGTTGATCATCGAATGTTGATCGGCTTTACCCTCCTCCTCCTCCCCCCCCCCCCCTCCTTCTCCTCCTCCTCCTCAACATCCCCTTCTGTCTAGATTCCTTTCTTTCTTCGCCTTTTTCCTCCACCTCCTCCTCCTCCTCTTCCCCTTGCAAAGTACAACTCTGAGTCACAATAATGATACCTAGATTGCGAAATAAACCAAACGAGGAGCGTCTAAAGGAATACAATTTATTTAGCCTAACCAAATGCAGATTGAGAGGTGATCTAATAGAGATTTTCAGGATTTTTAAGGGGAATTTATCCACCTAAATGCAAGTGATTACTTCCCTACCGACCGATCAAACTTCACAAGAAACCACGGTTGATTATATTGAAGCAAAACATTCCTCCAATCGTGTTGCAGACATTTGGAACAGACTACCTTCAATTTCAAGAACTGTCCAGATAAATACTTGGCCCCTAACCCTCATGCAACATTCCTAACCCTCATGCAACATTTTCTTCCAGGATAACTCCAACTCGCAATGAGGAACTACCACAGATTGCAATATATACACAATTTCTGCATACGTTTTTGTTTTGCCCATGGCCAAAACTAGGTCATATTTTTTTCCTCCATTATCTTAGATGTAGAATTAGCGTAGATTACTAGCTAAGGTGAGGCTGACGGACTGTTGAAGTTAAGGGGAGATGGGTCTTTTGTCTGGTTCCCGTTCTCCCTCGTGTTAAGCCCCATTTGTTTTGAGATTATAAGACGTTCGGCCCATTAGTTTGGCGATCTTAACACCTTTTGCCCCATTTCGTTGTCAATTTTAAAGACCTTTCGTGCCATTTAGGTGTCGATTATTTCCTGGCGAGCGATAGCGAGCCTGGAATGTCCCGGCGTTTTGTTAGCCTAGGGAACAAACTTAAGTACCGTACATTGCTCGAAAATGGCAAAAGTAAACAAAATACCCAATAATAATTAGGCATCATAATTACCCTAAGACGTCGGACCAGATACTGTTAAGGGGAGATTTCCACTTGAGGGATTTTTTTTTTGGCTCCCTTCTCCCTCATGTTTAGCCCCATTGTTTTTTCTAATTTAAGAAGTTTGCCCCAATATTTTGACGATTTTAAGAACTTTCAACCCATTTCTGTCAATTTTAATACCTTTCGTGCCATTTAGGCGTCAATTTTATCCTGGCGAGCGATAGCGAGCCTGTAATTTAGTAGGAACCGGCTTTCAGCCGGGACATTTTTCTACCGAAAAATTTACAAATTTATCTTGAAACAGGCTCAAGGGGGTGTAATCTTAAGCTTGAAGGATATCTAGGGACCAAACTAAAACCCTCCCCTTAACCCAACAAACATTTTCTTAACGTAAACATAAAAATACCGAAAGAGGATAGAAGTTTAAAGAATTAACCCCTGCTGTACCGACGACGTCTTTTAAGATATATGCTAGCTATATTAAGACGATGGTTTGCAGTTTGAGAAGGATGGTGTGCAGTTTGAGACGATGGTGTGCAGTTTGAGACGATGGTGTGCAGTTTAAGACGATGGTGTGCAGTTTAAGACGATGGTGTGCAGTTTAAGACGATGGTGTGCAGTTTGAGACGATGGTGTGCAGTTTGAGACGATGGTGTGCAGTTTGAGACGATGGTGTGCAGTTTGAGACAATGATGTGCAGTTTGAGACGATGGTGTGCAGTTTGAGACGATGGTGTGCAGTTTGAGACGATGGTGTGCAGTTTGAGAAGGATCTGTGGTAGTCAAAAAGGGTTAAGGGGGGTGACCTGTTTTTGTTTCTGTCCTTTTCTATCTTTCTCTGGCTTGTATCCATTTGGCCCCATGCAGCCTACTGTTTTAAGACGTTTATCCCCATCCAGGTGTACATTTTTTACTGGTGAGCGGTAGCGAGCCAGCATATTTTTTATTTTTGTTTGACAGCAGGCTAAATTTGTACATTTTTCGATAGAAAAATGTCTCCGGCGAAGCCGCATTTCTTCATATAATGCTGGCTCGCTATCGCTCGCCAGGAACAAATCGACACCTAGATGGATGATAAACGTCTTAAAATAGTTGGCTGAATGGGGCCGAATGGATACAAGCCAGAGAAAAGGAGAAAAATACAAAAAAACAGGTCACCCCCCCCCCCCCCCTAAGGGAGATAGTTTGAAGCGTGTAAATTGAATAAAAGTGTCTAATAGTAGCCAGAATAAAGTTGGTACCGGTACTGAAGGGGATAACACAGAAACACGATTAACCCTTTCACGCTCATATGACGCAGAGGTTGCCAGATTAGCAATAAGAAAAAAAAGAGTTCTCTCATTCTTATAATTACCTCTCCAAAATTAGTTTTCTGCCCACAACTAACTCAGAGACAACTGCAGAGGTTGCAGTAACTAAACTAAAGGTTTCTAAATACCCCTGATGGTAACAAAGGCTTTAAAGTATCCCCGATAGGCTCAAAATCGCGTCATATGTTGGAGAGGGTTAAGGGAAAATAAACTACCTTTGTATCTGAAATATATCACTGGGTTAAACCTGGAATTCAATAGGTCTTTAAACAGTCCAACAGCAGCCAAGTCATCGCTACCACCAATAGAAACTAGTTTTTTTTTTTAAAGCATAAAGAAACTAGTTTGTCCCCAGACCTCCCATAACTAAAGGGATGACTGGCCGTTTGTTTGGTCTATTAATTCATTTATTCATATATGGTTTTAGTTTCCTCCCTAGACCTCCATCAAGCTTAGAAAAACACCCCCTAGACCCCCCTTCAAGATAAATTTGTACATTTTTCAGTAGAAAAATTTCCCGGCCGAAGGTCGATTCCTCTTAAAATTGCTTGCTCGCTATCGCTCGCCAGGAAATAATCGATACCTAAATGGCACGAAAGGTCTTAAAATTGACAACGAAATGGGGCGAAAGGTGTCAAAATCGCCAAACTAATGGGCCGAACGTCTTATAATCTCAAAAATAGTGGAGCTAAACATTAGGGAGAAGGGGGCCGAGAAAAACGGTCTTCCTCCCCTTAAGGGGTTAGTGCTTATTAGTTGGTCTTTATATAGATTTAATTATATATTATTTGGTCTTTATATAGATTTAATTATATATTATTTGGTCTTTATATAGATTTAATCATATATTATTTGGTCTTTATATAGATTTAATCATATATTATTTGGTCTTTATATAGATTTAATCATATATTATTTGGTCTTTATATATATTTAATCATATATTATTTGGTCTTTATATAGATTTAATTATATATTATTTGGTCTATATATAGATTTAATCATATATTATTTGGTCTTTATATAGATTTAATCATATATTATTTGGTCTTTATATAGATTTAATCATATATTATTTGGTCTTTATATAGAATTAATCATATATTATTTGGTCTTTATATATATTTAATCATATATTATTTGGTCTTTATATAGATTTAATTATATATTATTTGGTCTATATATAGATTTAATCATATATTATTTGGTCTTTATATAGATTTAATCATATATTATTTGGTCTTTATATAGATTTAAATATATATTCTTCACATCCTCACTAGACCTCCATCCAGCTGTAAACACCCACTATAATCTATTTGTTTCCAGCTGAGCCTAATTTGTCATGTTTCTATCTTGGTTACTCCGCTATAAGGTAGATTTTGTAGCGAAAGATGATGGTTATTCTGAAAACTTGGCATTAATACGACACACAGCCATAGTAGTTTCATATATATACATTAAGTATCGAGAAAACAGCTAATAAGAGATTCAATTTACGATCAGCTGGAAAAAAATAAAGAGTATAGTCCTCCCTTTAAGGTTTCAAAATTGACAACGAAGCGGGACGAAAGGTGTTCAAATCACCAAATGAATGGGCCGAACGTCTTAGAATTCTCAAAACTAATGTGGCTATACACGAGGGAGAAGGGGGTCCTTAAAAAAACCCACCATCCCCCCTTAAAAATACCAGTGCCTGTTAAGAGGAACGGGTTAAGCCTGTTTGGGGTTATATTAATTCACATATACAGTATATATAATTATAAACTCACAACTTGTAGAGGTTTATGGCGATCAGTAGTATAGTAGGGGTGGGGGGGGGGGCAACCACACGCAGAGGAGAGAGAGAGAGAGAGAGAGAGAGAGAGAGAGAAAGAGAGAGAGAGAGAGAGAGAGAGAGAGAGAGAGAGAGAGAGAGAGAGAGAGAGAGAGAGGCAGAGAGAGAGAGAGAGAGAGAGAGAGAGAGAGACTGAGGTGTGTGTGTGTGTGAATAAGTAAATGAATAAATACAAATTAAACTAAAAATACGATGATGACGCTAGTGATGAAGACAAAGGGAGAAAACAGGAAGAGGAGCAATACAAATGCAAATATTAATATACACACTAAACCTCATTCATATAATCCATTACCTCGAGCAAATAACCTCAAGAAGCTATCCTATTAAACAAATCCATTGTATACATTACATGAATACTAAGCTACCAATATACCGGTACAACCAACACAGAGACAGAAAACAATATACTGTATAGTGTATAATTATCTTAATAAATAAAGGTCAATGTTTGTCTGTTTGTCAGTTACCCGACCTTTGTTACTAAACTCCTCCCACAGTTTTGGTGCCAGGTGGGAGTGTGGGGCACCGTTGGAAAGCCCAGGCTTTGGAGATGGTTTTAGGCGAGTTTAGTGGAAATCAGAGACACTTTTGTTTAATATAATTTTCGGCAGAACTTATGTAGTGTACGGGAGCGAAAAAAATGCGAAAAAATTGCCGTTTAGGGCAGGAGGCCTCCCATCGAAAAGGTGTATGGAACGAAAGTTGTTCGCAGGTCCCCAAAATGGGGGTACGGATGAGGTCAGATCCAAAATCGGAGATCATTTAGCGGCCGAAATCGAGGTCGCCGTTTAATGAGGCACAGGGAGGTCGAGGCCGGTGATTATGGTAGTAGCAGTATTGTGGTGATTGTGGTAGTAGTGATTGATGATGCTGATTATGGTAGTAGAATTTAAACCCGGGCAACGCCGGGTACCCCTCCTAGTATATATAATACAGTATACCGATACTGTATATCCTCACAAAAACAAAGAAGTAGGACAAAAGTGTGAGTGTAATTTTTTGGATAAACTGTGTTGGTGGTGTCTCGAGTTGGCCAATTATTCGTTTAAGTCAATCACACTATGTTTCCTGCCATACATAACAGCATGGCGTGAATACAACCTAATGTGGCCAACTGTGCAATACAACCAATATGTGTAATTATGTTTTTTTCCACCGTCCAACTTCACATCTAAACTCAATTAATGAAATCAACAAATACATGTGGCACTCCGAGGACTCGAACCCAGGATACTCACATCGAAATTCCGCGCACTATGCATTACGCTATCAAGACAGTATAGTGTAGATATATGGACAAGCCTACGATTTATGATGCAGTTTCAATAATACCATATATCAATTTCAAGTATATTTTGGTCATGGCCATTTTGACACCAGAGAACTGTGGTCATCAATCGTTTCCTTAAGGGGACATGGGCTGTTTTTCTGGTCACCCTTCTTCCTCATGCTTACCCCCAATAGTTTTAAGGTTTTATGACGTTCGGCCCATTAGTTAGGCGATTTTAATACCTTTTGCCCCATTTCGTTGTCAATTTTAGGTGTCGAGTTTTCCTGGCGAGCGATTGCGAGCCTGTAATCTTAAGAGTAACCGGCCTTTGGCCGGGAATGTTTTTCTACCGAAAAATGTACAAATTAATCTAGAAGGGGGATCTGATGGATATTTTTTTAAGTTTGATGGAGGTCTAGGGAGGAAACTAAAAAAAAATAATAAATAAATGCAAAAATCTACCAAAAAGTGAACCATCTTAACCTAGAATCGCTTAGGTTATTATTTGTAATTAATATACAAAATAATAACCCACCCACCAGAAAGTACCTGTTATGGCATATATCCGCATTTGAATATTAATTAATTAATACTTTGTTAACTCCTTCTGTCTGTACCGGGCGACGTCTTTTTTGCCTTCATTCTGGCTATTGTTAGAGGATTTGTATTCAGTTTTAATAGGGCCTTCAGCATTTAATACGACCTTCAGCATTTAATAGGGCCTTCAGCATTTAATAGGGCCTTCAGCATTTAATAGGGCCCTCAGCATTTAATAGGGCCTTCAGCATTTAATAGGACCTTCAGCATTTAATAGGGCCTTCAGCATTTAATAGGGCCCTCAGCATTTAATAGGGCCTTCAGCATTTAATAGGACCTTCAGCATTTAATAGGGCCTTCAGCATTTAATAGGGCCTTCAGCATTTAATAGGGCCTTCAGCATTTAATAGGGCCTTCAGCATTTAATAGGGCCTTCAGCATTTAATAGGGCCTTCAGCATTTAATAGGGCCTTCAGCATTTAATAGGGCCTGCAGCATTTAACCCTCTCCGACATATGACGCGATTTTGAGCCTATTGGGGATACTTTAAAGTCTTTGTTACCATCAGGGGTATTTATAAACCTTTAGTTTAGTTACTTCAACCTCTGCAGTTGTCTTTGAGTTAGCTGTGGGCAGAAAACTAATTTTGGAGAGGTAATTATAAGAGTGAGAGAACTCTGTTTCTTATTGCTAATCTGGCAACCTCTGCGTCATATGTGCGTGAAAGGGTTAATAGGGCCTTCAGCATTTAATAGGGCCTTCAGCATTTAATAGGGCCTTCAGCATTTAATAGGGCCTTCAGCATTTAATAGGGCCTTCAGCATTTAATAGGCTTCGAACTATCTCGCCTAACCCTTTCTACTACCACAGGTCCTTCTACAACCGCACCAAACCGTCGAAATATAGCTAGAATTAAATGAAAAAAGACGTCGCCGATCAACCATATATAGCTATTTTCCACCTGAATGCAATATAAAATCAACCATATATAGCTATTTTCCACCTGAATGCAATATAAAATCAATGTCCAGAAATGCCAATAGACTTCAAATAATTGTTTACAGATATCTTTTATTTATTGGGAAAAGGGCCAAGATTGATTTAATTTGTATTTATCACTAACAAGTACATATATTTATACATGTTTTTGTATAACTCTTTATAGAATGATCACAACATTGATGCCGGGTGAAGTTGAATACACACAGACACTCACACACAAATACACACACACCCACACGAATACACATAGACACTCACACACGCACGCACACAAATATACACACCATCTCACGTAGACTTCATAAACCGAAGGACACACCAAGACTCTAACCCAACACACACACACACACACACATACACACAGCTGAAAGACACTATTCCCATCACCACGATAAGATTCCACAAAGTCCACTGCATTTATGACCTTGCACACCACCACCACCCCCACCACCACTACAACCACCTCCACCACCACAACATCCACCTCCACCACAACAACAACCACCACCACCTCCATCCCCACCACTACAACAACAACCACCTCCACCACAACAACAACCACAACCACCATCACCACAACAACAACCACCATCACCACAACAACCACCAGCACCACAACAACCACCACCACCAGAATAACCACCACCACCATCACCACAACAACCACCAGCACCACAACAACCACCAGCACCACAACAACCACCACCACCTTCACCCCCATCACAACAACCACCACCACCACCACCGCTCCCACCATCACCACAACAACAACAACCACCACCACCACTCCCACAACCACCACAACAACCACCCCCACCCCCACCTCAACCACCACGAACTAACAATCCCTAGCAGGTGATTCTGACTGTTGCTTCTTAGGGTTGCGTAAGGCCTCCAGAAAACACACCAACATCTACTCCATGTTCACGACTCCAACACCACTCCAACCACTAGATCCCATATTTATCGATTAAGGGACCACCTCGCTTTTTTTATCTTTCTCTCCCACTCTCTTTGGCTTGTATCCAGTCGGCCCCTTTCAGCCTACTGTTTTAAGACGCTTACCCCCATCCAGGTGCCAATATTTTCCTGGCGAGCGGTAGCGAGCCAGCATATATATATTTTTGTTTTGACAGCAAGCTAAATTTCTCCGGCAAAGCCGAAGGAAAGGAGGGGGGGGGGGGGGGGCAGAAAAAACAGCCTATCTCCCCTTAAGACTCTCTCGTGCGACATCTTGGGGGTTAATACTACATAATATGGTTTAATTATTTTTGAGGGGTCTTGATTTCTATATTCCCCCCCCCCCCCCTCCCCTCCCCCCATTATCTTAGATCAATTTACGTTTAGGTCGCCCCATTGATAGCACCTCCTTAGATCCCCCTTAACCCCTTCTGTACCGGCTATGTACTTCTCAATATATTCTGGCAACTATTAGACGATTTTGTTTAGCTTGGGAAGGACGTCTACAGACTCTCCCAATAAACACTTTTCGCTACCATACATCCTTCCTAAGCTGCATTAAATCGTCTAAATGTAGCCGGAATCAAATAAAAAAAAACGATGCCGGTACAGAAGGGGTTATTTAATAAAATCGCCCCCAGACACCCCTTCAAGCTAATTATGAATATTTGTCTGGCAGAATTCCTCCTACATTGCAGGCTCGCTATACTAAATACAACAAAAATCAACTCCTGTTGTATACGCGCTTATAAAGTGCGAATCGTCTCTTTCGAAAACCGCCGCTCCAATACAACCGTCACTAAGGAGCTTGTGTGACACCGACTTTATATGGCTATCAGAGGCCACGCTATTTAATTATATAAATGCATTACCGCTCCTTGTCCATGATAAAGGAATTGGTGAAACAAAAACTAGTTGTTTATACAAGGTGAGGCTATTTTCGTGCTCACTCCTTGTCCTGTAGTTACCACCTACCTCTCTCTCTCTCTCTCTCTCTCTCTCTCTCTCTCTCTCTCTCTCTCTCTCTCTCTCTCTCTCTCTCTCTCTCTCTCTCTCTCATTTGCGGAACAGGTATAGAGTATTACGATTCAGAAGTAGGCTTGGATTTTAATTCCTACATGTATTTTTGGTCGACGTAAGTCAACTGTATTATCGATTTAATATTCTTAAGTTTGAAGGGAAAACAAATTAAAATTGTTATATATATATAGTTAGTTTCGGCTGGATGGGACTCGTTAGCCTTGGTCGGCAACCCATCTAGGGGAGACAACCTTATAACAATCCGTGTGGATGGGACTCGTCAGCCTTGGTTGGCAACCTGTCTAGGGGAGTACACCTTAAACAAATCCGTACTGCTTACCATAAGGGTGAAACAGGTTAGTGGATGGACTAGCCACTCACCACTGTAGAAAAATAGTGCTAACAAGATACATAGAAGGCCTTAGAGTCGGACGGACCCCCTAAGTTGAGTGGTCCTGTAAGTCCTTCAGTAAACTGGAACGGGTTGTCCTTCTCACAGAGGATAGGTCCGCCTGAGGGCATTTTATGTATGGTCACCCTCATAAAGGGGAGTACCGGTAATTAAGGTATCCGGCAATAGAGATAGCTTCGGCTAACTGGATATACACGGTTAGTGATCTTCTTCTTAAGGTAGCTCCTCCAATCCGACAACAACTATGCTACGAACTTCAAGTGATGAATAATATTGACCACTTGCGAGCCGAGAACATTTGACATTAAACAGAAATGCAATAATAATGTAGGTTTCTAATGGATAAAAACTATTTTGAATTTGGTTTTATGGATTTATATAATATGTACTACAACCATATTTTAGCTGTAAATTCTGTTAAATATCGATGTCTACAGCTCCAACTTCCTTATAGAACGAAACTCGCAAGTGGTCAATTTATGATGATGAAGTCATTGGTGATGTCGTTCGTGCCACCACCGTAAATGATGTCGTTCCTGCCACCACCGTAAATGATGTCGTTCCTGCCACCACCGTAAATGATGTCGTTCCTGCCACCACCGTAAATGATGTCGTTCCTGCCACCACCGTAAATGATGTCGTTCGTGCCACCACCGTAAATGATGTCGTTCGTGCCACCACCGTAAATGATGTCGTTCGTGCCACCACCGTAAATTAGTGTGAATTCCTTTTCTGGCTATGCAAAGCTGTCGCACAGTCTGCAGGAGAGTTTCACGTTTTGGGGGCGAGAATGATGGTGGTCCATGGTGTCATCTAGCACGTCTGTTGTGTCGAGAATGATGGTGGTCCAAGGTGTCTTCTAGCACGTCTGTTGTGTCGAGAATGATGGTGGTCCAAGGTGTCTTCTAGCACGTCTGTTGTGTCGAGAATGATGGTGGTCCATGGTGTCTTCTAGCACGTCTGTTGTGTCGAGAATGATGGTGGTCCAAGGTGTCTTCTAGCACGTCTGTTGTGTCGAGAATGATGGTGGTCCATGGTGTCTTCTAGCACGTCTGTTGTGTCGAGAATGATGGTGGTCCAAGGTGTCTTCTAGCACGTCTGTTGTGTCGAGAATGATGGTGGTCCATGGTGTCTTCTAGCACGTCTGTTGTGTCGAGAATGATGGTGGTCCAAGGTGTCTTCTAGCACGTCTGTTGTGTCGAGAATGATGGTGGTCCATGGTGTCTTCTAGCACGTCTGTTGTGTCGAGAATGATGGTGGTCCAAGGTGTCTTCTAGCACGTCTGTTGTGTCGAGAATGATGGTGGTCCATGGTGTCTTCTAGCACGTCTGTTGTGTCGAGAAGGTGGTCCATGGTGTCATCTAGCACGTCTGTTGTGTCGAGAATGATGGTGGTCCAAGGTGTCTTCTAGCACGTCTGTTGTGTCGAGAATGATGGTGGTCCAAGGTGTCTTCTAGCACGTCTGTTGTGTCGAGAATGATGGTGGTCCATGGTGTCTTCTAGCACGTCTGTTGTGTCGAGAATGATGGTGGTCCAAGGTGTCTTCTAGCACGTCTGTTGTGTCGAGAATGATGGTGGTCCATGGTGTCTTCTAGCACGTCTGTTGTGTCGAGAATGATGGTGGTCCAAGGTGTCTTCTAGCACGTCTGTTGTGTCGAGAATGATGGTGGTCCATGGTGTCTTCTAGCACGTCTGTTGTGTCGAGAATGATGGTGGTCCATGGTGTCTTCTAGCACGTCTGTTGTGTCGAGAATGATGGTGGTCCATGGTGTCTTCTAGCACGTCTGTTGTGTCGAGAATGATGGTGGTCCAAGGTGTCTTCTAGCACGTCTGTTGTGTCGAGAATGATGGTGTCTTCTAGCACGTATGTTGTGTCGAGAATGATGGTGGTCCATGGTGTCTTCTAGCACGTCTGTTGTGTCGAGAATGATGGTGGTCCATGGTGTCTTCTAGCACGTCTGTTGTGTCGAGAATGATGGTGGTCCATGGTGTCGAGAATGATGGTGGTCCAAGGTGTCTTCTAGCACGTCTGTAGTGTCGAGAATGATGGTGGTCCAAGGTGTCTTCTAGCACGTCTGTTGTGTCTGGCCTGGAGTCTGTCACTCTCAAACTGCAACACCAGCTTCCCGAGTGTAGATGGGGATGGGCCGCTTTTCTGGATCACTTTCTCCCTCATGTTTAGCCCCACTAGTTTTCAGATTATAAGACGTTCTTCCCATTAGTTTAGCGATTTTAACACCTTTCGCCCCATTTCGTTGTCAATTTTAAGACCTTTCGTGCCATTTAGCTGTCGATTATTTCCTGGCGAGCGATAGCGAGCCTGAATTTTTAAGAGGAATCGGCCTTCGGCCGGGACACTTTTCTACCGAAAAAAGTTCAAACTTATCTTGGAGGGGGGTCTAGGGGGTGTTTTTCTAAGCTTGATGGAGGTCTAGGGAGGAAACTAAAAAAATATATGAATAAATTAATTAATAGACCAAACAAACGGCCAGTCTCCCCTTAAGAGTCCATTACAAATGGTTCTAGATTGGATGTGCCAATTATCAGGAGCAAATTGTAAAATATCTGAGATGCTCCGTCTGGCCACCACCGCTACGTAGCATTAGGGCCGTGGGAATTGGCAGTGTAGAGTTTACCATGGGAGTTGTGTGCTCCGGGGTCTGGCTTAAGGGGGGATGGGCCGGTTTTCTGGACCACTTTCTCCCTCATGTTTAGCCCCATTAGTTTTCAGATGTTAAGATGTTTGCCCCATTAGTTAGTCGATTTTAAGACCTTTCGCCCCATTCCTTCGTCAATATCTAGACCTTTCGTGCTATTTATGTGTCGATTTTTTTCCTGGCGAACGATAGTGAGCCTGTAATGTTGGAAGAACCGGCCTTCGGCCGGGAAATTTTTCTACCGAAAAATGTATAAATTAATCTAGAAGGGGGATCTAATGGATGTTTTGTTTTTGTTTTTTTTATGGAGGTCTAGGGAGGAAATTAAAAAAAATAATGAATACATGCAAAAATTGCCCAAAAAGTGAACCATCTCCCCTGTGGCTGAACCACTGTACTTGGATCATAGATAAAATACATTCAATTCTTGGTATGCCAGCACAGCCAAGGATGGGGGTGTGTAGTAACTCTATGGTTCCGCATAAGCTCCATTATCTTTTGAAGCCACCTGATGTGCTAAATCTAAACAGCAATTTAATGTGGATGAAGGTATGCGCAAGACCAACAACCACCATGGTAGTCAAATTCCGAGGGTGTTAATAAGAGAAGATCTAGACGACTGGCTAAGAAAGAGAACTGCAGGACGCTGGTTGCCTTTTGTACAGTCGGCCACATAAGTTACGGCCCTCGTTGAAATCCTCTGTATTAAAGTAAAATTAGTATGAAATGAATTATTATGATGAAGTGTGATATCTCTTCATTATCAGTTGACTAATCCGATGAGTTAAGGGGGGATGGGCCGGTTTTCTGGACCACTTTCTCCCTAATGTTGAGCCCCACTAGTTTTGAAATTATAAGAGGTTCGGCCCATTAGTTTGACGATTTTAAAACCTTTCACCCCTTTTCGTTGTAAATTGTACGACCTTTCGTGCCATTTAGCTGTCGTTTTTTTCCTGGCGAGCGAAAGCGAGCCTGCAATTTTAAGAGAAATCGGCCTTCGGCCGGAGCATATTTCTACCGAAAAATGTACAAATTTATCTTGAATGGGGGTCTAGGGAGTGGTTTTCTAAGCTTGATGGAGGTCTAGGGAGGAAACTAAAAAAATATATAAATAAATTAATTAATAGACCAAACAAACGGTCAGTCTCCCCTTAACCACTGCATAAGAAACTTCACCCACAATTCAATATTGCACATTATATTTATTATGTATAAGATCACAGACAGGAACAGAATGTGTGTGGCCAACTGTACATTGTCCTAATAAGTGATGTCTCGGCACCAATTATGTTTTGATCAATAATTGGTATCAGCAATATCTAGGCTTCATTTCTTCATATCGAGTGAAATATACAAACATGTTCCTACACTTACCCACCCTATTCAACATCTGACAGACATTAATACAGCACAGAGAGAGCTAAACTCAATGACAAATGGGACATGACTTATTAGCGCGACTGTACATTCGCGCTAATAAGTGATGTCCCGGCACCAATTATGTTTTGATCAATAATTGGTATCAGCAATATTTACACATGATTTCTTGTGTTTGACGAAGATATACAAACCTGTTCCTACACTTACCCACCCTATTCAACATCTGACAGACATTAATATAGCACGGAGCAAGCCAAACGTAATGACAGCTGGGACATGACTTAGTAGCACGACTGTACATTGTCCTTTACGGCATTGGTTAGGATGAGCTTCTTTTAAGCCGGTATCACACGAGCTCTTTTTCCCTCAACATGTATTCTCAACACTGGTCTGGCAGCTTATGAGGTTAACATTCATAATATTTATGCTACCTAAATGTATCTATCATCAGTCTAGTTTCAGATGCCAGTACTTCAGAAATGTTGCCAGAAATTTTTTGATTATCGAATGTTGACTATAAAAGCTCTCGTGTGATACCGGCTTTAGCCTTTCTGAACAGGGTGTCGAACCGGAGCAATTTTGTTTGAAGACTTGAGTGATTAATTATGGAAAGGAGTTCAAGAAAATTAAAATGAAATAGCATTAGTTTGGCCATTTTAACACCTTTCGCCCCATTTCGTTGTCAATTTTAAGACCTTTCGTGCCATTTAGGTGTCATTATTTCCTGGCGAGCGAAAGCGAGCCTGCAATTTTAAGAGGAACTGGCCTTCGGCCGGGAATTTTTTTTACCGAAAAATGTACACATTTATCTTGAAGGGGGGTCTAGGGTTTTTTTTTTTAAGCTTGATGGAGGTCTAGAGAGGAAACTAAAAAAAAATATATGAATAAATGAATTAATAGACCAAACAAACGGTCAGTCTCCCCTTAATGGACTAAGCTTTGGTTTGACACCCTGGACATTGAGCCTCCCGGAATAACCCACAAGGCGGTGGTGGGGCAGGGGTTGGTAAGCGTCAGGGCGTGGCCCCCCTCTCCCCACCGGAGGGCCTGGACGTTGTACCTCTAGGGCCCCCTGCTGCTCCGAGATCCCCTACTGGTTAGGCCTGGGGTTACTAGAGACTATTTTGTTTCAGCTGATTGTAAATTGAATCCCATAGCAGCGTATTTCTTGATACTTAACCCATCCAGCCCCAGCGATGTCTATTGGCCGACGCCGATTTATATAACGCACAGCCCCAGGACTCATACCCCCAGGGAGGGGGCAGGGGATTGAGTGTTACATTAAGTTACTTTTCGGATGGGGCTAAACAGGTAAATGGAAAAATACAAATTATATGTTTTTGCGTCATATTAATGCCAAGATTTCATAATTAAAAACACATTTCGCTATACAATCTTTGTAATATTCGAATAACCAAGATAGAAGTATAGCAATTTACCCTCAGCTGGAACAGAAATAGTCTATAGGCACCCAGTTACCGTGTGTGGCCGCGAGGAGGCACAGTAGGAGTCTTGGTGATGGAGAGGCTCTAAACTCTTTGAGTACCAGCGACGTGTTTTGTAATTTATTCTAGCTATGTTTAGGCAATTTTGTGCAGTTTAAGAAGGATCTATGGTAGTAAAAAGGGTTAAGAGAGATACTTCGAACCTGTTAATTGCTGGAGGCCCATTTTAAATTGCACAATATCGTCGAAATGTAGCCAGAATAAGGTTAAAATGACGTCGGCGGTAGGGAAAGGGTTAACCTTACTCTGTTTCAAATAAGTGGGCCAAAACTCTTGAACAATAAACTCTATAACTCACAAACGCCTAGGGTAATCGAGCTTTTATATATCTACCATTTGCCAATATAATAAATAGGTGTGGAAATGTATAGCCCATTTTCTCTACCCCTTTTTGAATTATAGAGGTTAGGGTTCACGATGTCTGGCCTACCTATTTGGAACAGGGTATAGTAAGGGAGCACAATTAACCACTTGCGAGTTTCGGGCTATACGGAAGTTGATAAACATCGATATTAAAACAGAAATTTACTACCACCGTATTTTAGCTGGTAATTCTGCTAACTACTGATGTCTACAGCTCCAACTTCCTTATAGCCTGAAACTCGCAAGTGGTCTCAATTGTCCCTTTTCACCAGTGACAGAAACTGAAAGGGAAAAGAGGCAAGCAAAGCGTGCTCTATTCACCATCATTATGTTTCTGCACCAGACGCATCACATCACCCTGTGTGCGAACACACCCACACACTCATTCACACACACGTGCACACACGTTCACACTCTCAAACACACACTCAAATACCCAAACACACCCACACACTCATTCACACACACGTGCACACACATACACACTCTCAAACACACACACACACACACACTCTCAAATACCCAAACACACCCACACACTCATTCACACACACGTGCACACACATACACACTCTTAAACACACACCCACACACACACATAACAAATATACAGTATGATTATAAACACCGAAGATTTTTATCAGTTGCAGGTATGCAAAAATATACTCATATTGTAAACCTATTGTTGCATTATATTGTAAACCTATTGCTGCATTATATTGTAAACCTATTGTTGCATTATATTGTTAACCTATTGTTGCATTATATTGTAAACCTATTGTTGCATTATATTGTAAACCTATTGTTGCATGATATTGTAAACCTATTGTTGCATTATATTGTAAACCTATTGTTGCATGATATTATAAAGTAAACAACGCTTATCGATGACGAAGTCGGACACATACCCCTGATGCTATTTATATATTGTTAACTTGACTATTATTTAAATGATATCTAATCTAAATAAAATGTACGGGTTGAAGAATACATACTGTTTCCCAGTTAGGATGTTTATTCTATTGTCAATCTTTGTAGTTCGTGAGGCGTTGGTTCGGGAGGCGCTGGTTCAGGAGATGTTGGTTCGGGAGGCGCTGGTTCGGGAGGTGTTGGTTCGGGAGGTGTTGGTTCGGGAGGTCTTGGTTCGGGTGGTGTTGGTTCGGGAGGTGCTGGTTCGGGAGGCGTTGGTTCAGGAGATGTTGGTTCGGGAGGCACTGGTTCGGGAGGTGTTGATTCAGGAGGTGTTGGTTCGGGAGGCGCTGGTTCGGGAGGTGCTGGTTCGGGAGGTGCTGGTTCGGGAGGCGCTGGTTCGGGAGGCGCTGGTTCGGGAGGCGTTGGTTTGGGAGGCGTTGGTTCGGGAGGCGTTGGTTCGGGAGGCGCTGGTTCGGGAGGCGTTGGTTCGGGAGGCGCTGGTTCGGGATCCTGGTGTTAGGGCATCGATGGTAGGGGGCGAGTCGGAAGGGCGGGAGCTGACTGACGACGGAGGGTCTGACGGTAACAGTTCCGTAGAGCAGTTCCTTTGGCAGGTCAGGTCAGGTCAGGTGAAGGTGAGGGTATTGAGGGATAAGCCTTTACAACGGCACCTCGTAGCTACTTTCTACTTTCCCATTCTCTGAAGAGTGTACAGAGGGGAGAAGGGATGTTGGAGAGAGGAAGCTGTTGGAGTGGCTTTGTTATATGTGTTATTAGTCAGTATACATCGTCAACCGGCAGTTCCTTTGGCAGGTACAGTACCTGGGTGTGTCTCCTTCTTCCTTGAGCGGTGGTACTGGAGGTGGAACAGTACCGAGGGTTCAAGGAGGAGGTGGAACAGTACCGAGGGTTCAAGGAGGAGGTGGAACAGTACCGAGGGTTCAAGGAGGAGGTGGAACTGTAGCTAGGGTTCTCCTTGATGTTGCTCAATGGTAGGACTCTTAGTAAGCTTCTTTCACTCAAGTGCATAACAATACCCCATTTTTTGTTTTGTATTTATAAAAATAAAAAATAAAAATAACAAAATAATAACGCTGTATGCACACAGACGCAGACACAATAAAACACACGCATTTAAAAGAAAAACAAACAAACAAAAAAACATACGTGAGCACACACACACACACACACACACACACACACACACACACACACACACACACACACACACACACACACACACACACACACACACACACACACACACACACACACACACACACACACACACACACACACACACACACACACACACACACACACACACACTCACATACCCACCCAATAATCGAAACACATTATGAAAACTGTACCCATACTCCCAACCCCAGTGAACATGACTCCAGAACCACTGTAATCACAAAGGCCTTGATGGTAGTAATGCCACGGTGACTTAATTACATACACTCGGTAATTGCACAACCACTAGACCCGTGAGACTAGACAAGATGTGATTGTTGTAAACCTACCGAGATGGACTTTTCTTTTTATGGCAATACCGATCTTATCTGCTTGACTCGATACACACACACTCCGTACCACGAATATGATTCCAAGCATAAATGCATATATACTGTATATATACTGTGTGTGTATATACAGTATATATACTGTGTATATATATATATATATATATATATATATATATATATATATATATATATATATATATATATTGTGCAGCAAGGTATTATAGCTAGACTGGTCGTAGGTTCTAACTGAACTGGGTATGACTAAACAACACACTTAGACTACAATACGGTGAAATATAACACTGAGTGAGTTTACTAGGTGTTATTTATAAAATAAGGCAGACATACAAAGACATATACGAACATCGAGTTAAATACTGTATACATAATTTAATGGTGAGCTAGAAGATAGAAAACGGGCAGTCCCTAATATGATAAAATAAATTATAATGATGGTCGACTAAGCTAGACCTGGTAAAAGACGTCGTTAATTGTAGCTGGGTGTAAAGGGGGTACTGTAATAAAATGACTGACACTATAGGAGTATGTCACAGCCGCCGAAAGACAGAGTGCCACAGGCATCCGAGTGTATTCATGTGTGTCTGGGAATAATACTTCTGTATTGTGTTCCCAACTGGTACATGAAGTTATGGCAAAGAAGATCTTAAGGAAGCTGTAAACCGAGGTAATCACTATACTATTACCAGGCTTAGGGGGAAGGCAAAGTCTATTCTGATCTAAAGTACTGGACGTTGGAGGCAATCTATCCCGCTGTTGGTTGACTTCAGCAATCTTGGATGTCTTGGGTTAGTGTTGAAGGATGGGGACTCTGGCAGCTTTCTGGCCCACAGTTCTGGATCCACTCTTTAACCCGTGGAACCCCGGCTAGTTTTGTAATGTTTGTTCACCAGAACCCGGCCGGTTTTCAAAAAATGGTTTTATTCCAGAAACAATAGCGAATGGGTTAGGAATGAAGGAAAAACCACGAAAAACCGCTCAAAAAGCTTAAAAAATGGTCCTACAGAGCCCCCGAAAACGTATTTTACAAGAGTAAAAAATTGAAGGCAATTACCCCAAAAAAACAGGTTATTGCGCGCTCACGCGCACGCACGTGGACTTTGAGAGTTTTCAACCATCGGCACGGTTGCGTGGGATACGTACACAGTTCCCATACAAATCTGAGCCCTCTTGAGTGGCTACACCTGAGGTTACGGTCGGCGCAATTAGGGTGACGCGTCAGGCGCGTCTCTGGGGCTGTGCGTTACATACATCGCCGACGCGTCAGACGCGTCGCTGGGGCTGTATGGGTTAAGAACATTAGAAAAATTGAAATCTGTAAAGGCCTACTAACCCATACGAGGCAAACTCCTTCCCTAATAGTATATCCACCTTAGTTCTATCTTATAGCTAACTAATAACTTCAACAACCTATATCTATCTTATAGCTAACTAATAACTTCAACAACCTATATCTATCTTATAGCTAACTAATAACTTCAACAACCTATAGCTAACTAAGAATGTGCACCTTGCGTCGTCTTCTATTTTAAGTAGGTGGCTTTCCATGGGACGCCCAAGCGCCTTAAGTCCGTTGATCCCAGAGCCAAAAAGTGTCCTCCCTACAAACTGATTGAACAGATGTCTCCCCGGATTGGCCTTGTACACAATCCATAGCCCAGTCCCGAACTAAGGCTAAATTTGTTGTTGAGTCAAAGGAATTCCAAAGCGCTTCCCAGGAACAGCCCCGACCCAATTCCTTTGATCGGCCAATACACTATCAATTGCTGAGCCCCGAACAACGGCACAGAAGACTTGGTTGGGGTAGATCGCTAGCGGTGGTCTCAGTTCCAGTGGCAATGTCTCCGTTGGTGCTGCTCCATGACATAAGGGCCTGGTGATGTTGGCCCGCTGTGGGGGGCCTGGAGGTAGCTGCTCTAGTGGCGGCTGCTGCGGGGCGGGGCGGGGCGGGGACTGGTGCGGGCAAGAAGGGCCCGAGCGGTTGGGGGGAGTGCTGGTTGTTGTGTCCCTCCATCATTGGCGTCGATATAACCGCTATTTGTAAAGTGGTCCGCGGCTGTATTCGGGTGTTTTCTGTTTCCCTTTCCTGTTGCTGCATTGCAATTTAAATATACTGTATACATACAGTATATGTAATCATATGAATACAATATTAAGTCTTCGAAATGAAAGTTATGTTCAGGTAAATTGAAGTACAGTAGAATATAATAGGTGGGTGTTGCCATAATTATGTACAGCTGTGGCCAGAGGAAGGTATATGTGTACCAAATCATAAATGCAATCCTAACGTTTTATGGGTGATGTATCAAGACCTCTTTGACAATTCTAATACCGGTAGGCTACGTTTATTAAATTCTACTGATGTGTATTAGAACTTGAACAACAGACTTTTTTTTTTTTTATTAAAGATCAGAATATTATTATTATTATTATTTGTATTGATATTTTGATTTTGATTATCACAAACGTATTTTGTTATTAGAATGGCAAGACAATATATATACTTTTGATCACCACCGCAAATACCTCCCGACAAATGTACCCAAAGTCCAATGCATTTTGTTATTAACCCTCTCACGACCATATGACGCAGAGGTTGCCAGAATAGCAATAAGAAATAGAGTTCTCTCACTCTTATAATTACCTCTCCAAAATTAGTTTTCTGCCCAAAGCTAACTCAAAGACAACTGCAGAGGTTAAAGTAACTAAACTAAAGGTTTCTAAATACTCCTGATGGTAACAAAGGATTTAAAGTATCCCCAATAGGCTCAACACAGCTAACTCAAAGACAACTGCAGAGGTTAAAGTAACTAAACTAAAGGTTTCTAAATACTCCTGATGGTAACAAAGGATTTAAAGTATCCCTAATAGGCTCAAAATTGCGTCAAGAACGTGAGAGGGTTAAGGGGGGTCACCGGCTATTATTTATCTTTATCTCCTTTTCTCTCTTTCCCTGGCTTGTATCCATTCGGTCCCATTCAGCCAACTATTTTAAGACGTTTATCCCCATCCAGGTGTTGATTTCTTCCTGGCGAGCGATAGCGAGCCAGCATTGTATGAAGAATCCGGCTTCGCCGGAGAAATTTTTCTATCGAAAAATGTACAAATTTAGCTTGCTGTCAAATATATATATATATATATATATATATATATATATATATATATATGCTGGCTCGCTACCGCTCGCCAGGAAAATATTGACACCTAGATGGGGGTAAACGTCTTAAAACAGTAAGCTGAATGGAACCAAATGGATACAAGCCAACGAGAGAGGGAGAGAAAGAGAAAAAAAACGAGGTAGACTCCCTCAAAATGGCAATAAAATAGATTGGGCTTTTGATGAGCACTGTGAATACCTCCCGACAAGTGTACGGTCGCTCTAATAAGTCATGACCCAGCTATCATTACGTTTGGCTTCCTCTGTGCTGTATTAATGTCTGTCAGATGTTGAATAGGGTGGGTAAGTGTAGGAACAATGTTTGTATAATTCACTCGATATGAAGAAATGAAGCTCAGATATTGCCGATACCAAAAATTGATCAAAACATACATGGAGCCGAAACATGCCTTATTAGCGCGACTGTATCAAAAGTCCGATTTCGTGGGAATACAATAAAAACCCCGAAGACAGGACCGGGCTACCGCATACCAAGGGCTGCCTGGGCTCGAGTCTCTTATGTGCAACTCCGTTCATTGTCTCTTTAAAAAAAAAAAAAAAAAAAAAAAAAAAAAAAAAAAAAATCGCTTCTGACCCCCAAGACCCATTCATCCGTATATCAACACAGGGTCCCCTCTGATTGACTCTCTACAAACATACAATACTGATCTATGTTATTATTCACCATGATATTTACGTTAAAATATATATTAAGGGGAGATGGGCTGTTTTTATTAGGCCCCCCCTTCTCCCTCATGTTTATCCCCATTGGTTTATAGATTGTAAGACTTTCGGTCCATTAGTCTGGCGATTTTAATACCTTTTGCCCCATTTCGTTGTCAATTATTAGACCTTTAATGACATTTAGCTGTCGATTTCTTCCTGGCGAGCGAAAGCGAGCCTGAAATTTTAAGAGGATTCGGCCTTTGGCCGGGAAATTTTTCTACCGAAAAATGTACACATTTATTTTGAAGGGGGGTCTAGAGGCTGTTCTTCTAAGTTTGATGGAGGTCTAGCGAGGAAACTAATAAAAATATGAATACATGAATTAATAGACCAAAAAAATGGGCCATCTCCCCTTAAAAAGGAAATGATCGGATAGTAGAGGAAAGCTTGTCTGATAAGGACAATTTTAGTACTAAGGCTGGAATGCTATGGACAAGAACAGTCAAATTAACATAACATGGCATTCTTTTCCCCCAAAATATGACTTCCAATAACGTAGCAGAAACTGTGAAACACATCTTTTACACTATATTAACCGTTACAGTTATCGAAATAATCCATATACTGTATAGTGAGAACGAACCAGGTTGCCTAAAATAGAATAGTTGGTTCCCATAAAAAAAATATCGGAAACACATCTCAAAAGTTAGATTGGCCATTGTAGGTGTCGAAAAAAAAAATTGTATTAATGACGAAAACAAACCAGGATGCCAGAAATAGTCTCGCTGGGCCCCATAAACACGATCTCAGAAACCTATAAACGCTAAATAGGGACCATTGTAGATGTAGAAAAAAAAATGCATGCATAGTGAGAACGAAACTGGTTGCGTAAAATATCCTCGCTGTGGCTGGGCTCGTGGGAACTCAAACGGGTTAATAATCTATACGACCCTTCGAGACCCGCAGGCATATATAGGGTTAAAGCTCAACAACTCCTTGACAAAACTAGAACACTCTTTTTATCCTACACACTCACACACTCTCTCTCTCTCTCTCACTCTTTTATCGTCTAGCCTTCACTCTTCTTATACTGCTCCTTCTTCTTCTTCTGTTTCTTCTTCTTCTTCTTCTTCTTCTTATGTTTCTTCTTCTTCTTCTTCTTCTTCTTCTCCTGTTTCTTCTTCTCTTGCTTCTTCTTCTTCTCCTATTTCTTCTTCTTCTGTGTCTTCTTCTTCCCGTTTCTTCTTCTCTAGCTTCTTCTTCTTCGTCTTCGTCTTCTCCTGTTTCTTCTTCACTTGTTTCTTCTTCTCCTGTTTCTTCTTCACTTGTTTCTTCTTCTCCGTCTTCTTCTCTTGTTTTTTCTTCTTCTTCTTGTTTCTCCTTCTACACACACACCCACACACACACACCCACACACACACACACACACACACACACACACACACACACAAAAACTCATTAGCAGTCTGGCAAAACCCACCTGTCCTTGTGTTTTTTATTACACCTTAAATATCCACGAAGGTTGTATAATACCGTCCTTGTGTCGCTTTATCAGATAATGCAGTAGAGATAATTACTCCTGTTACGCCGCCTTCTTTTCATACTTCTAGCCGCCGCCGCCTCCTCCTCCTTTTAAGGGGGTCACCGGCCTTGTTTTTTTATCTTTCTCTCCTTTTCTCTCTTTCCCTGGCTTGTATCCATTCGGCCCCATTCAGCCAACTGTTTTAAGACGTTTATCCCTATCCAGGTGTCGATTTCTTCCTGGCGAGCGATAGCGAGCCAGCATTGTATGGAGAAATCCGGCTTCGCCGGAAACATTTTTCTATCGAAAAATGTACAAATTTAGCTTGCTGTCAAAACAAAGCTATATAATATATTTATGCTGCGTCGCTACCGCTCGCCACGAAAATATTGACACCTGGATGGGGGTAAACGTATTAAAACAGTAGGCTGAATGGGACCGAATGGATACAAGCCAAAGAGAGAGAGGGAGAAAAAGAGAATGGCGAAGTGGTCTCCCTTAATATTCTACTATTGTCTAATATTCACGATAGATAATTGTCTTCCCTCCCACTTTTATAGCCTCTTTAAAACAAACTCCGCTATGACTTGTTCTACCTCCTCCTCCTCCCTTGTCTACTCACTCAAATATATTACATCATTTTTTTTTGTTCTTCAATAATCTACTCCCCCTTCCTTCTTCACTATGTACAGTCGAGGTTAATAAGTGTTTGTCAGATATTTCAGAAAGTTTCGGACACTGACTAATACTCTGAGGGATAAGCACTTTTCCCAGTAATTATATGGATACCAATAACACTTTTTGAGCGAAAACCACTGGAATCTATGACAACACTTAATATCCCCGATTGTACAGTAAAGCTACTGACTAATGTTCTTGAGTTCTTGTCATTTTCTTTATCCAAATATGTGCATTTAGATTGATGTTCAGATCCAAACAGCTATATATTTATGAATACATCAATATAAAGCTGATTTGATCTGAACAATTATTTACATGGACATATTTGCATGAATAAAATAGCAAGAACGCATGCACGTTCATCACTAGTTGTATCTACTCCACCTAACATAAAAAAAAAAAAAAAAAAAAAAAAAAAAAAAAAAAAAACATCTTGAACAACACATCCCATTAACCCCAAGTCAAACGATGAGAGATAATATTTCTGGCATATAATCATACTTTTCCAAATAAACATGGTCGATATAAGTGGACATGGCATTATTGATTATTATGAACACATGGCGCGAGTTGTTCAAGACTTCAGGCGGTATTCTCTCTCTTTAAAAACCCTTACCTTAGATAACAGGTGCAGCTGTTGTTGTGTCTCGTCGAATTCAAACCTAATAATCTATCTATCTATCTATTGCAGTACGCCATGCACCTCTGCCCCCAGTCAGTCAACGCCCCTCCTCCCATCCAGCACCACCTTCACTCATATACTTCTTAACTCCATCTTTCAACCTCTCACTCAGTCTACCTCTCCCTCTCTGTCCTTCCACCTCACTCTCGTACACTCTCTTAGTCATTCTCTTGCTTCCCATACGTTCCACATGGCCGAACCATCTCAAGGTGTTCCTTTTCACACTTTCCAGCACATCTACATCCACACCACACCTCTCTTGTATTTCCTCATTCGTCTGTCTATCCCTCCATGTAACTCTACACGCATTTCTAAAGTAACTTATTGCCACCCCTCTCACTCTTGGTCTGAGTCTCTCCACCAACGTCCATGCTTCGCTCCCGTAAGTCAATGTCGGGATTACCACACTGTCATGCAAGGACTTCTTTACTTCCATGCTGACCACCCTAGTTCCTGTTACTGCTTTCAGCGTTCCTACAGCCCCCTTCCCCTGTTGCACCCTCTCCCGCACTTCTTCATTCATACTCCCATCTTTACTCAACACATGCCCAGATACCTAAATGAGCTGACATTCTCCATAGCCTGACCATTCAACCTCACCTCACACTCAGTGGGTGCAACCCTTTCAAGGACAATAACATTGCTCTTCCCCGCATTTACCTAATAATGCTAATCCTAATATAATCCTAATAATACCAATACTAATCTCAGGTCTGTTATTAATCAAGCTCCATTTATCTCCGCCTTAGAGGAGATTCAATAGCACTGTAAAAGTCACCTAATTAATTGTCCCATTTTACGCATATACATTTCTACATCGAAAGCATACCACCTAAGTAAACAATCAGGGGAAAATACACATGTTTATACACAATACACAAGTAAACAATCAGAATAAATACACATGTTAATACACAATATACATAAAAGAGAATACCGACTTATAATACAATGTTTAGTTTAAGTTAATCTATTTCAAAGCAAATAGATACAATAGGCTACAGCTACACCTAATTACCTTTAAGATATATGACTGAAAATGACTGAATACAATGAAGAAGTCATGAACAACTCGCACAAACCAATATGCTCAATAAACAAATATAATATGCAATCAACATCACGAATTGACCGTTTAAGGGAAGTATTTGTTCTCCCTCATGTTTAACCCCTCTAGTTTTGAGATTTTAAGACATTCGCCCCATTAGTTTAAGCGACTTTAAAGACCTTTGGCCCATTTATTTGCCAAATGTTAACACCTTTCGTGCCTTTTACAGTAGGTGTTGATTTTTTTCTGGCGAGCAATATAGCGAGCCTGTATTTTAGGAAGGGTACATTTTTCTACCGATAAGTGTATAAATTTATCTCGAAAAGGGTCTCGGGGGCGTTATATTTAAAGCTTGCTGAAGGCCTAGAAATAAAACATCAAAAATAAAATAGACTCGTCTTAGATTAAAATGAAGACAAATATAACAGAAAACGTCTAATTCTAAATCTAAAATCTTGGCATTTAAAACTCAATTATAATTAACTGAAATATAGCGATTGACTCCAACAATAATTAGCTTAGCAATTTAGATGTTACGAATGAATAAAGTTAATGTTGATTGCATAACATTACATTCAGTACTCACTAAAGATGCGTAGGCGTGGATCCGAGAAATTTTCAGTTCGATCTGCGGAGAAAGGAAGGGTAAGAACGTGTTAACGGGGTCACCAGTTTTTTGTTTTGTTTTATCTTTCTGTCCTTTTCTATCTTTCCCTGGCTTGTATCCATTCGGCCTCATTCAGCCAACTGTTTTAAGAAGTGTATCCCCATCCCGGTGTCGATTTCTTCCTGGCGAGCGATAGCTAGCCAGCATTGTATGGAGAAATCCGGCTTCGCCGGAGAAATTTTTCTATCGAAAAATGTACAAATTTAGCTGGCTGTCAAAACAAAAATATATAGATGCTGGCTCGCTACCGCTCGCCAGGAACATATTGACACCTGCATGGGGGTAAACGTCTTAAAATAGTAGGCTGAATGGGGCCAAATGGGAAATTTTTCTATCGTAAAATGTAAAAAAGTATCTTGAAGGAGAGTTTTGGGCGGGTCTTTTTTAAGTTTGATGGATGTAATAGGGAGGCAACCTGTAAAATGATAATCTAGTTTTCATTAACTCCACCACAACACCAAAGATACATACATGAGCCAATAAATACGCCCATCTCGCCTTAATTGAAAGCCAGAGAAACCCAGCCAATGCCCCCCCCCCTGCCCTAGTGTAATCAAGTGCTGATAAACTGGTTAATGGCTCTTTACTCTCAGATACATATACCCCCCCCCCCCCCCCCCCCAACCACCTGTCCAGGATATATACAGTATGTGGTGTGCACTGGCTGATGTGGTGTTGTTGTTGTTGTTGTTGTTCCCCATGCTGCCTGGCCGAACAGCCCCAAGGCCCCGAGCAAGGCCAAGGCCATAACCGAGCGCCCCCCCCCCCGCCAGCCCGCACAGAACCCTACCCGCCGACCACAATAAAGCCTCCAGGAGTGACCGAAGCCACAATGATGTGGTGTAGACTAGATCGGTAACTAACTATGGCAGATGTATGGAAACACCCCCCCCTACCTTTAACTTTAAGGGGAGATTTCCACTTGAGAGATTTCTTTTCTTTACTCCTTTCTCCCTCATGTTTAGCACCATTGCTTTTCTAATTTTAAGACGTTTGCCCCATTATTTTGACGATTTTAAGAACCTTCGACCCATTTCTGTCAATTTTAAGACCTTTCGTTCCATTTAGGTGTCGATTTTATCCTGGCGAGCGATAGCGAGCCTGTAATTTAAGAGGAACCGGCTTTCAGCCGGGAAATTTGTCTACCGAAAAATGTACAAATTTATCTTGAAAGGGGATCAAGGGGGTGTAATATTAAGCTTGAAGGATATCTAGGGACCAAACTAAATACCTCCCCTTAACCCCTTCTGTACCATGACGCCTTTATGCCTTTGATTCTGGCTATAATTATATGATTTTATGCAGTTTAAGATGGATCGTGGTAGTACAAAGGGGTTAAAGAGAGATAGTTCGAAGCCTGTTAACTGCTGGAGTCCCTTTTTAAACTGAATAAAGGCTTCTAATAGTAGCCAGAATAAAGTTAATAGACCGGCGCGGTAATGAAGGGGTTAACGGGGGATGGTCGTATTAATTTCCTCAGTTATATAACAAGAAAATTCACCCATGTACAATTGGAAGGCGGGATTTTGGGAACTTTTATTATTTGATAGTGAAAATATAACTTTAAATATAGTTTGAAATTAATGCTTCAATTGACCACTTCCGAGTTTCATTCTATGAGGAAGTTGGAGCCGTGAACATCGATATTAAACAGAAATGCAATAATAATGTACGTTTCTGATGGATAAATGGTATGTTGAATTGGGTTTTATGTGTTTATATATGTGCCACGACCGTATTCTAGCTGTAAATTCTGTTTAATATCGTTGTGTACTACAGCTCCAACTTCCTTATAAAACGAAACTCGCAAGACGGCAATTAATGCTGGTACAATATTACCCAGCAGGCGTTGCAAGAGAAGGATGCTGTAAACACCAAATATTATAGAGCGAGAGTGAGTGAGTGAGTGAGTGAGTGAGTGAGTGAGTGAGAGAGAGAGAATGTTCAATGACAAGATCATATACCCAAGTGGTCTCATATCATACACCTTAGTTGATATATACCTAAGGGATCATATTCTCAAGTGATAATATGTAGTATAATGCATTCCGTCGCAGAGACATCATTGTGTGTGTGTGTGTGTGTGTGTGTGTGTGTGTGTGTGTGTGTGTGTGTGTGTGTGTGTGTGTGTTTTTTTTTTTTTTTTTTTTTTTTTTTTTTTTTTTTTTAAAGAGACAATGAACGGAGGAAGGAAAAGCACATATAAAACAAACAGGTCCATGTGCCTAAAGGCATCCTCCATTCATAAAATGTTTGTAACAACTGGATTTAAACATTTGTAGATTGTAAGTTTGTGGAAAGCAATTTGAGGGAAGTGAATTCCAAAGAGTAGTAGCTCTGGGGATAAATGAATTCTGATAAGCAGAAGTTCTGCATTGTGGAGGAGAAAGTGTAAATTCATGATCGCTCTCAGCTGCCCTAGTTCTACGGGGAAAGATGTGGAGAGGCGGCACAATTGAAGCAAGTTCCTCGGAACAATTGCTGTGAAAATATCTGTAGAATAATGCTAGGGATGCAACGTTTCTTTGTATGGATAATGTAGGAAGGTCCTGTGTGATTGCAGGGTTATTGATTAATCTAATAGCTTTATTTTGAATTTTGTCCAACTGCCTCAATGCAACCACTCCACTTCCACCCCACAGAGGTGAACAGTAATCCATCTGAGAAAGCACATGACTTTTATATATTACGGCCAACTGCTCGTCAGTGAAGAATTCTCGAACTCTGTACAGGAGTCCCAGTTTTTAAGAGGCATTCTTAGCAATGCTTCTAACATAATGTGTCCAGCTCAAGTTAGTAGTTAATGTTACACCGAGAATGTCAATACTAGGGGAAGTGGGCATATTTACATCATTACAAAATATATGGGAGTCAGTGAGATCCTGTAGGTTAGAAAATTGAATGTACTTGGTTTTCTGTGCATTAAAGGAAACTAAATTATTTTGTCCCCATTCATTAATTCTAGAAAGGTCCTGGTTCAGAGAAATTTCAGTGTTTATTTTTGAATTTATAAGATCGGGTTGGGTGAAAGAATTGGTAAATGTGAAGGAACTGTGGAGTGTTGAGTCATCTGCGTAGGAATGTATTGGATTATGAGTGGTAGATATGAGATCATTGATATGAATGAGGAACAGAGTTGGGGCCAAAACTGATCCCTGGGGAACACCAGCATTTATTGAGTGAAATTGAGAATAAAGGCCATCTACCATTACACATATTTTTCTGTTATGAAGATAAGAAGAAATTAGTGGAACTAATGATGCAAGGCCGTAGTGTGACATCTTCGACAATAAGGATTGATGCCAGACTCTATCAAATGCCTTTGATATATCCAGTGCTATTGTATGTGTTTCACCATGTTGGTCTGTAGCTTGGTTGATTTGATGCGTAAGAAGGCAAAGAATGTCTGCAGTTGATCGACATCGTCTAAAACCATATTACCTATCACTGATTAATTTATTATTCTCCAGATGCTTAATTATGTGATTATTTAATATAATTTCAAAGACTTTGCCAAGAGTGGAAGTTATAGCTATTGGTCTGTAGTTTGATGGATCTGAAGAGGCACCTTTTTTAGGAACTGGGTGGATGTTTGCTTCTTTCCAGGATACTGGGAAGCATGAGGTATTAGTACACAGACGGAAATTTTTTGCCAATACAGGAGCGAGCACCAAGGAGCAATTCTTAAGTACTATTGGAGGAATTTCATCTGGACCAGGAGCCTTATCTACTGAGAGATTCTGCAAAATAGTTTTGACATGTCTGGTGTGGATCTTAAGTGAGGGAATTTCAGGCGAATTAAAATTAAGTACAGGGACATCTTGATTTATTTCATCTAAGGTTGAGTTGGTGGAGAAAATATCCGCAAGAAGGTTAGCTTTACCTCGTGGGTCACTTACAAGATTGCCAGTCGGAGATTTTAATGGTGGAATGGATGAAGCAGTAGTGAAGTTGGATTTGAATGAGTTAAGAGTAGACCAAAATATTTTGTTATCATTTGGATTATTTAGAAGTTTATTTGCCTGCTTATGGAGAAAGTTTGATTTAGTTAGGTTTAATACAGTTTTGGCATGATTTCTGATGTTTCTAAAGTAATTAAAGGCTTCATGTGTTTTTGATCTAGTGTATGCACTGTAGGCTATTGCTTTTTGTTCAGTTACTCTAGCACAATTATGGTCAAACCACAATTAACACATATTAACACATAACACAACAAAACACTAACATAGAAACAAAATACCAATTATGACACAAAAACTAGTTAACACGGAAAGATATAATTAATCTTCCAAGCAACATACAGGTAATTAGCACGTCTGTAAATTGTCACCACGAATTTAAAGACCACTTGTTTGGGATGCCACTTTTTGCCGGCACGGATATAATTGTAATCTGTTCTCAATTGCTCCAGCTTTGGGAGTTTGTTCAACCTATATTTAGACGATTTTGTACAGTTTAAGAATGCTGTAAGGTAGCCAAAAGGATGAACCATGGGATAATATCAGCTCTTAGAAGCCTCTGATTTCCAAAATGTCTACCTAATCTAATCAAAATCGTCTAAATATTGCCAGAATAAAATTTAAGAATGGGTCATTGTATCCTGAAGGGGCATAAGTGTTCCTGTAGATTACAGTGAAACAGTGAACCTGACTGATAAGTAATCGATTCTAAACAAGGACATCCACAATAACTAACAAAACATCGATCAAATCCATTAGGAGAAATCTTCAATATAAACACCATCTGAGGAGGAGCACCCTATCGACAACGTTTCACATATAACTTCATCAGGCCAACAAAGGCGTGGATAAGCTATATGCAAAACGTTGTTAACCCTTTCAAGCTCCTATACGCATTTCTGTTTTGTTTTCTGGTACTTATTTGACGATTTTATTCAGCCTAGGAAGGGTGTATGGAAGTCAGAGGGTTGATAGAGATAGTATTTACCCTTTTGATACCCACAGATCCTTCCTAAGCTGCATAAAATCGTCTAATGATAGCCAAAATAAACTTGCTAAAACGCGTCAGAGCTTCAAGGGGTTAAGGGGGGATTTCCACTCGAGGGATTTTTTTCTGGACCCTTTTCTCCCTCATGTTTAGCCCCATTGCTTTTGAGATTTTAAGACGTTTGCCCCATTAGTTTGGCGATTTTAAGAACTTTCACCCCATTTATGTCACTTTTAAGACCTTTCGTCCCATTTAGGTGTCGATTTTTTCCTGGCGAGCGATAGCGAGCCTGTAATTTATGAGGAACCGGCCTTCGGCCTGGACATTTTTCTACCGAAAAATGTACAAATTTATCTTGAAAGGGGCCATGGGGGGTGTAATTGTAAGCTTGATGGAGGTCTAGGGAACAAACTGAATACCTCCCCTTAATAAACTGCTCCTCCTCTCATGGTGTTTATATCCATGCTGTCTACTTTTCTAGGCATATTTTTATCAAAGGAGAAATCTTAGTAACATACAGACTAAACACACATAACAAAGCCACTCCAACAGCTTCCTCTCTCTCTCTCTCCAACATCCCTTCTCCCCTCTCTACACTATAATACACACATAACAAAGCCACTCCAACAGCTTCCTCTGTCTCTCTCCAACACCCCTTCTCCCCTCTCTACACTACAATACACACATAACAAAGCCACTCCAACAGCTTCCTCTCTCTCTCTCCAACACCCCTTCTCCCCTCTCTACATACACACATAACAAAGCCACTCCAACAGCTTCCTCTCTCTCTCTCCAACACCCCTTCTCCCCTCTCTACACTATAATACACACATAAAGCCACTCCAACAGCTTCCTCTCTCTCTCCAACACCCCTTCTCCCCTCTCTACACTATAATACACACATAACAAAGCCATTCCAACAGCTTCCTCTCTCCTCTCTACACTCTTCAGAAAAATAGGAAAAGTAGAATGTTAAAATACGAGGTGCCGTTGTAAAGGCTTATCCCTCAATACCTTCACCTGACCTGAGAGAGAGAGAGAGAGAGAGAGAGAGAGAGAGAGAGAGAGAGAGAGAGAGAGATATATTAGACATTCACAAGCACGCCACGTACAACACACACACCTTTTTCTTGATCGCAGGTATGTTGTTGCTGCTTGGCCAAAGGAAAAAAAATATAATAACAATTTAATAGTTGCATTGGTGTCTATATAAGAACATAAATTCGCTTGGTCATTCTTACGCCATTCGTAAAATTTAATTAACTCTCTCTCTCTCTCTCCGTCGAGTTAGTGAGGCTTCATTAGTGTCTGCACAACTAGAAAATATACTTTCTTCGCCAGTCAAACGCCATTCGTACTCCTTGGCAATTAACTCTGGAAGACATACAAACCCAAGACAAGCAAAATCATCAAATACATGTGGCGAGCATCAAATGATAAAGAACCACATTTCTAAAGGTCGGGAAAAATCGACACCTAAATGCTACGAAAAGTCTTAATATTGACAAAGAAATGGGCCGAACGTCTCAAAATCTGAAAACTAATGGGGCTAAACACGAGGAAGAAGGGGGACCAGAAAAACTATACATCTCCCCTCCTTCATAAATATAACCGTACATATTTACAGTCTAAGAAAATGCAACACAGAGTTTATATATATATATCCAATATCTAAGATTATAAAAACTTGACAAGATGGATTATTTCATTTATTCAACTTTACACGAGGAAATAGTTATACAAGTTGCAAGCAGAAAAAAAAAAAACAAAAAAAAAACACACACACACACAACCGCTATAATTTACGACCATACAAGAAAAAGTAAAAATACAAACAAAACATATGTAACAAAAAATATCACCGTTTCCCCACCTCTCTTTAAATTAACCCCCTCCTGTACCGGCGACGTCCTTTTCAATATATTCTGGCAACTATTTGAAGCTTTTATTCAGCTTTAGGAAGGATGTTTACCATTTAAAAGAATACAGACTATCCCAATGCATCCTTTTAGCTCCCTTCTAGCATTCTTAAACTGTACTAAATCGTCTAAATATAGCCAGAATAAAATGTAAAAGGGTTAAGAATCCCCGAGTCTGTCCATTTGGAAGCTGACGATCTCACTATAGGTTGTAAAAGTGAAGACCATTATAAAACCAGGAAAAGTTTGGGTGAATTGCGTGTCAGTGCGTATCATTCCCCCTGAGAGTACTACCTTTACCAGGATGATGATGGGTCGTATTAGTGCATGATGCCTTTAACTCCTTCTGTACCGGTGTGTCGTTCTTTTAACTTTATGCTGGCTACTATTAGACGATTACATTAAGGGGAGGCTGACCATTCATTTGACCCCGAAGCCAAAATTTCATGATTGTTTTTGTTTTGTCTAAAATACTTCTTTTAAAATAGGAGAATAACATAGGAGGGCAAAAACACCCATATCGCATCCCTAACCTCCCCCCCACCCCCCCAACCAAATTTGACCCACCCAGCCCCCCCAAAAAAACTTGTTTTCGTATTTTTGTCTAAAATGCTTCTTCCAACAATAGAGAATATCATACGAGGGCATAAACACCCATATGACATCCCTAACACCCCAATATAATACATATATATATATAATAATTCACCCATTTGCACAACCCATAGGCATATAATATTATAGTATACCATAATAATATCTGGCTACTATCGTTTTCTCTAACAACTACATTGTAGAAAACGCGATTTTAGGAGTATCTACACCATTTCTCGAGAACAAATTGAGACAATATACCTTTTTTCTTTTGTCTGCGATTTCCAGAAATCATATATTGGTAATTTCAAAATTGAAACTACTAAAATGGATATTGCTCTGCTTCGTTCCCCTTCTACACACTATACAGTATATGGGACTACATGGCACCTGTTTGGTGTGCTCAAACTGGCCGCTCCTCTGATATGTTCCCTGAATCGACCTATTTTATGTTGAATATTGCGCCACAAACGTGTATATATATATATAAATTATATATATGTAAATTGTATATTTTTTTCAGCACCTTCAATTATTCAATATGGGAAAGCGAGCACGCTAAGTTGTAGGTGATGATTGTTTGTAGGATACGCCATAAAAAAAAATGCAGGAAATTTGAATGATTTTTCAATACAGTGACAATTTTTTCAGCGAGTCTTAGCATTTCCATTGGTATTAAAATGGTATAATGTCAGAAACAAAATCTCTTATACAGGGTGAATTGGGGTTATAAAGGTCAGCCTCCCCGTAATAATAGGGTCTCCAGCAATAAACAGGCTTCGAACTATCTCACTTAACCCTTTCTACTACCACATATCGTTCTTAAGCTTCACACAATCGTCTAATACATATATAAAAATGATGTCACCATGTTAGTGTTCTTCATTTCACCATTCATTGTGTTTTGTGCTTTCGGGATTATTATAATTACAATGACGCAACTTAATTTTAATTCTGATATATACTGTATACCAAATGAAAAAAAAAAAAAAAAAAAAAAAAAAATATATATATATATATATTCAGTTTAAGAAGGGCGTCTAAGAATGAAAGGGGTAAAATCCATCTATATTAAATCGACTCCCCAGATTCTTCCAAGGCTGCATAAAATCATCTAAAAACCATCTCCTAGTAACTCTACTTCCACAGATTCTTCCAAGGCTACATAAAATCGTCTAAAAAACATCTCATAATAACTCGAGTCCCACAGATTCATCCACAGCTGCATCAAATCGTTTAACGTTAACCAGACTGGACTAGCGACACTCGGCATCTCAGCCTGGGACACACATCCTGCGCGTGGAGCCAAGGACATACTAGCAGGTGCTTTTAAACTTGATTCACACCAGATATTTTTCCGACAACTAAATATTGGCAACGTTAAACTGGAAGCATCGCGGGACTATAGCGCAAGTGTATAGGCGACTAGGATAAACAATTAAAAATGGATCAATTAATTTAGGTGGCATCATTCGTATAAAGGTTTAATTCCTTAAGCTGCCAGAGGGGAATTGCCCGGAAAAAAAATGCTGGGAAAGAAACGAGTGTGAAGCCTGACACCCGCTTCTTGTCCTCTAGATTACTACATCATTCTAGCCCTCCCATAAATTCACCGTAAATACAAGGACAAAAACTGCTATAATTGTGCTTATCTAACTCGGCCCGGGGTTGGGATTCGCTCGGGGGGCCTTGAGAGCAGAACAGTTATCCTATTACTTCATTAGGGCCGATTTTATCTGGGGCCTGGTAAGGAGGGATGGGCGTATTTGTTTGCCTTTTCATTATTTTATTTAGTTTCCTCCCTACACCTCCATCAAGCTTAAACAAACACTCCCTAGACCCCCCTCAAGATAAATGTGTAAATTTTTCGGTAGAAAAATTGCACGGCCAAACTCCGGTTCCTCATACAACTAGAGGCTCGCTATCGCTCGCCAGGAAAATTATCGACACCTAAATGGCACAAAAGGTCCTAATATTGACAAAAAATAGGGTGAAACGTCTTAAAATCAACAATCTAATGGGGTGAACGTATTATAATCTGAAAACTAATGGGGCTAAACGTGAGGGAGAAGGGGGACCAGAAAAACGCCCCATCTCCCCTGTTAAAAGTAGTCCTGCTCTACACGGTAATTTATGCGCATTGCTTAGCCGGTAATGAGAGGCAGAGGTGAATGTTATGCCTTATAAGTGTGGGGGCATTGGTCGTAGACGCATATAAACTTCCCAAGATGGATGTATACACTAGTCTGCCCTTGTACATCCTAAGCCTATCCTAACCCTGTCCTTGTACATCCTAAGCCTATCCTAACCCCTTCTGTACCGGCAACGGCTTTGTTATTTGATTGCAGGTAAATTTAGACGATTTTATGAAGCTTAGGAAGGATATATGGTAGCTAAAAAGATGAATGGAGACTGTCTGTAGCCTTTAATTGAGTAGACGAGATCCTTCCTAAGCTGAACAAAATCGCCTAATTGTTGCCAGAATATAATGAAAAGTACATCACCGGTACAGAAGGGGTTAAGCCTGAGGTGCAGCTGTTGACAGAAGTTTACGAGGTGGATGTATAAAGTAGTCACTCCTTATACAAGGTGTCCCGCGAGTGTTCACAGATACTTCCAGAGATGAAAGAAAAGTAATTCTAAGTAAAAAAATATATTTACACGATGGTTCTTGGGGCACTATTTTGCGGTTATGGGTTTAAGTAGTGTTTTGTAGTTAGTACTCAATAATGGCATACATAATATTAGCACTGGGCCAGCTGGAAATCTTGCCAGGTGTACAACAACAAATGACAAAGTAAACCTGAGGAATGAAGAAATAAAAAAAAAAAATCTGCATGCACAACAAAAATCCTGCAATGGTAGCGAAGAATGAAGCAATAAATATACTATGTTTCTTCTTCTATGTAGGATAAAAAAAATAAAAAAATAATAATAATAAAAATAATAATTATAATAATAATAATAATAAACAAAATATACCTCCTGTGATGATAGTGAGGAATGAAAATATGAATCTATATTTTTTCTTCTCTGCAGGACCAAAAAAAAAAAAAAAACTATCTAAATATAGCCTACCTGTGCTGGTAGTGATGAACGCAGATATAAACATATTTTTTTGTCTTCACTGCAGCACAAGACTTTATGCTTGCTATCTTGCAAGGGAGGGAGGGGGTTAAGCCCGGTATCACACGAGAGCCTTTATAGTCAACATACAATAATCAACATTTTTCTGACAACATTTCTGGAGTATTTTGTCCTGGTATCGGCAACTAGACTAATGGTAGACGAACTTAGGTAACCGAAATCATCTAAATGTTTACCTCATAAGCTGCCAGACCAGTGTTAAGGATAAATGTCGAGTGAAAAAGCGCTCTTGTGATACCGGCTTTAGATTTTATTCTCGCTATTTTGCAAGGGAGATTTTATTTATGCATTAGGGAAGGGTTATAGTAGCGAAGATTTACCGTGGCAGCCGAAGTGAAACCTCCAATCATCCGTGTGACCAATACGATAATGACTTGATCCACATTCTGCCAGACGGGTTAAATTAAGGTCCTGATGATAGATTGGGGTGGGGGGGGGGGGGGGGAGAGAGAGAGAGAGAGAGAGACGGAGAGAGAGAGAGATAAGATAGATTAGATAGATAGATAGAGAGAGAAAAAAAAAGAGCGAGAGCGAGAGAGAGAGAGAAGATTGTTTCACTGGCAAGATCATAATTATGCCAAAATGTTCTCATACCCACGAAACCACGTACCCAAGGTGATCATATTATGCTAAAGTAATCATATGCTAAAGTGATGATATGCTAAAGTGATGATATGCTAAAGTGATCATAATTATGCTAAAGTAATCATATGCTAAAGTGATGATATGCTAAAGTGATGATATGCTAAAGTGATCATAATTATGCTAAAGTAATCATATGCTAAAGTGATGATATGCTAAATTATCATATGCTAAAGTGATGATATGCTAGTGATGATATGCTAAAGTAATCATATGCTAAAGTGATGATATGCTAAAGTGATGATATGCTAAAGTAATCATATGCTAAAGTAATGATATGCTAAAGTGATGATATGCTAAAGTGATATGCTAAAGTAATCATATGCTAAAGTGATGATATGCTAAAGTGATGATATGCTTAAGTGATCATATGCTAAAGTGATGATATGCTAAAGTAATCATATGCTAAAGTGATGATATGCTAAAGTAATCATATGCTAAAGTGATATGCTAAAGTGATGATATGCTAAAGTGATGATATGCTAAAGTAATCATATGATAGTGATGATATGCTAAAGTAATCATATGCTAAAGTAATCATATGCTAAAGTGATCATATGCTTAAGTGATCATATGCTAAAGTGATCATATGCTTAAGTGATTATATGCTTAAGTGATCATATGCTTAAGTGATCATATGCTAAAGTGATCATATGCTAAAGTGATCATATGCTTAAGTGATTATATGCTTAAGTGATCATATGCTTAAGTAATCATATGCTAAAGTGATCATATGCTAAAGTGATTATATGATAAACTGATCATATACTTAAGTGATCATATGCTTAAGTGATCATATGCTTAAGTGATCATATGCTAAAGTGATCATATGCTTAAAGGGGTAGTGGTTATTTTTTGGTTTATATATATATATATATATATATATATATATATATATATATATATATATATATATATATATATGTTTTATTATTGTTTTGTTTTTTAAAGTTTCCTCGCTAGACATCCATCAATCTTAAAAAGAACACCCCTAGACACCCTTCCAATTTTTTTTTTTTTTTTTTCGGTTAAAAAATATCTCGGCCGAAGGCCGTTTCCACCTAAATTAGACTCACTATCGCTCGCCAGGAAAAAACATAAATACCTAAATGGCACGAAAGCCCTTAACGAAATGGGGCGAAAGGTGTTAAAATTGCCAAACTAATGGGCAGAACTTCATACAATCTCAAAACTACTGGGGCTAAATACGAGGGAGAAGGGGGTCTAGAAAAAGCAACCATTCCCCCCTTAAAGTGATCATATTCTTAGGTGATCATATGCTCAAGTGATCATGTGGACTATAAGGCAGTCAATCGCACTAGAGTCCAAGTTGTGTTGATCATATACCTAGGTTCACAACACACATTGCAATTCTTGATCGAATAACTGTGGTGGTGGTGGTGTAATGGTTTAGGTGCTTATGTTCTGGGTGTGGTGTCCCGAGTTGGAATCCCGGGAGGACCATATGTTTTCATTAGTTTATTCAAGTGCATTGGGGTTTGTAATTGATGATTAATGATAAGAACGGGGTGTTACTTAATGCTTAGCCATCGTTCATTGTGAATACATATTGGTAACTAATGAAAAAGATTAGATATTTGGGGCAAACAATAAATAAATACATACAAATAATAGAATATTATAGAAGAAATGTAAATACAATATATATATAACATTTGAAAACAGTCACCCAAACAAATATTCTGGGAGTTAATAATGTCGTGTCTTTAGTTTTAACTATTTTTTGTGATTCGGACAATCCATTAAAGGGACATGAGCCGGTTTTCTGGACCACTTTCTCCCTTCATGTTTAGCCTCATTAGTTTTCAGATGTTAAGATGTTTGCCCCATTAGTTGGTCGATTTTAAGACCTTTTGCCCCATTTCTTCGTCAATATTTAGACCTTTCGTGCTATTTAGGTGTCGATTTTTTCCCTGGCGATCGATAGTGAGCCTGTGATGTTGGATGAACCGGCCTTTGGCCGGCACATTTTTCTACCGAAAAATGAACAAATTAATCTAGAAGGGGGATCTAATGTTTTTTTTTTTTTTTTAATGTGATGAAGGTCTAGGGAGGAAACTAGAAAAATAATGAATACATGCAAAAATCGCCCAAAAAGTGAACCATCAGCTTCAAACATTATATTTCTTTTGGACATTCCTTTACACGAACTACAGTCTCGCTCAAAAATCGTGGCCTAACATTACAATATCAGCAAACATTAGCTCACTTGATAAACGTGCACAAACAAACAAACACAAAAATCAGCCAACCAAAGACATCTTTAGTATACACTCTCCATTGAAACTTATATGCGTACATGATTCTCTAGAGGGTTAATCAAAGTTTATATCATCGAGAACAAAAAAAAGGGTACAAGGTATTGAAGGTAACCATGCATCCTCTCAATACAAATCGGCTTACGTGTTGCAGGTAAGTTGCAGGTAAGTTGCTCTTGTTGTCTCGCAGAACAAGAGCAGTTTTTGTGATATTTACTGGGCGGCTTAATATGCGAATCGGATTGAACTCGCGAACACATTTACAGAGTATTTAAGGGGAGGTTTTTAGTTTGTTTCCTACTTCTCCAGCAATCTTAAAATGTCACCCCCTTGACCCCCTTTCAAGATAAATTTGTACATTTTTCGGTAGAAAAATTTCCCGGCCGAAGGCCGGTTATTCTTAAATTACAGGCTCGCTATCGCTCGCCATGATAAAATAGACGCCTAAATGGCACGAAAGGTCTTAAAATTGACAGAATGGGGCGGAAATTCTTAAAATCGCCAAACTAATGGGGCAAACGTCTTAAAATCTCAAAAGCGATGGGGCTAGACATGAGGGAGAAAGGGGTCAAGAAAAGTCCTTCAAGTGGAAACCTCCCCGTAAGAAACTCCGGTGCCGTCCTTTCATCTAGCGATTTTATTCAGCTTAAAAAGAGCCTCCAGCTATTAACAGGCTTCGAACTATCTCACTTAACCCTTTTTACTACCGTAGATCCTTCTTAAACTGCATAAAACCGTCTAAATATAGCTAAAAGGAAATAAAAAAGGACGTGTTCGGTACAGAAGGGGTTAAGGAGGGGATGGGCGTATTTACTTACCTGTACAGAAGGGGTTAAGGGGGGGGGGGGGGATGGGCGTATTTACTACCTGTTCATATTGTTATCATTGTTTTTTTACATTTCATCCCTAGACCTCCATCAAGCTTAAGGGGGGTGACCTGCTTTTTGTTATTTCTGTCCTTTTCTCTCTTTCTCTGGCTTGTATCCATTCGGCCCCATTCAGCCAACTATTTTAAGACGTTTATCCCCATCTAGGTGTCGATTTCTTCCTGGCGAGCGATAGCGAGCCAGCATTATATGAAGAAATCCGGCTTTGCCGGAGAAATTTTTCTATCGAAAAATGTACAAATTTAGCCTGCTGTCAAACAAAACTAAAAAATATGCTGGCTCGCTACCGCTCACCAGTAAAAAATTGACACCTGGATGGGGATAAATGTCTTAAAACAGTAGGCTGAATGGGGCCAAATGGATAAAAGCCAGAGAAAGAGAGAAAA
>CM064495.1:5802207-5861700 GCA_032716605.1 Paralithodes platypus
TATGCACAAAGGAAGAACAGATAGGATATGCACACAGGAAGAACAGATAGGATATGCACAAAGGAAGAACAGATAGGATATGCACACAGGAAGAACAGATAGGATATGCACACAGGAAGAACAGATAGGATATGCACAAAGGAAGAACACATTCCATCTAGGAGGCGATTGGTAGAGCGCATGTGCCCCTCTAAGTGCATCGATTTACATTAATATACACCTCATTGAAAAAAAGAAAAAGAAATAGGTTAGTTAGCCAAAGTTTACTATAGGTCTTGTCATGGATACTAATAGGCCATTACAAAAAAAAAAAAAAAAAAAAACCCACCCACCCACACCCACACACTGGGTTGCATACAATTATCACCTCTCACCCACGGCCAAACTGGAGCTACAATCGGGCAAATTAACAATACCCCAGTAACTACTATTATCATCAGGCCTGGCTCGCTCTGCCTTGTATTAATGTCTGCCAGATGTTTAATTAGGTGTTGTCAGGTAGAAAGCTATCAGAAAGACTAGCTGGCAGTAATCAAATTGAACCTTTATACTTCTATATATGCCGTTTTGGTTCAACCTTATGTGCATGATCCTGCCATTTGATATATATAAATTATATTCTTGTTAAAATAAAATAGAAATACTCAAAATAGGGACAGATATTAAGAATCAAAGAGCTATACAATGTCTTTGAATTCCACAAGTTTTCTTTAAGGGGAATGAAATCGCCCTTCGGTCGACATTCTTCATATTATGTATAACGTAACTAACAGGGGGTGGGCATTCTTTAGTTTAAGGGGGGTGACCTGCTTTTTGTTATGTCTGTCCTTTTCTCTCTTTCTCTGGCTTGTATCCATTCGGCCCCATTCAGCCAACTATTTTAAGACGTTTATCCCCATCTAGGTGTCGATTTCTTCCTGGCGAGCGACAGCGAGCCAGCATTATATGAAGAAATCCGGCTTCGCCGGAGAAATTTTTCTATCGAAAAATTTAAAAATTTAGCCTGCTGCCAAACAAAAATAAAAAATATGCTGGCTCGCTACAGCTCACCAGTAAACAATTGACACCTGGATGGGGATACACGTCTTAAAACAGTAGGCTGAATGGGGCCAAATGGATACAAGCCAGAGAAAGATAGAAAAGGACAGAACAAAAACAGGTCACCCCCCTTAAAGGAAGTCTGGGGAGGCGTTTTTGTTAGCCTACGGGACAAACTACATAGCATGCATACATAATATACTGGTGAATACATACATACATACATACATACATACATACATACATACATATAGATTATAACCTCCATACAAGTTTAGAGACCGCTTCATCGACAGATAATGTAGTTTCAGTGACTCGCATCCTAAATAGCTTCTGGACCCCCTTCTCCCTCATGTTTAGCCCCACTAGTTTTCAGATTTTAAGAGGTTTTCCCCAGTAGTTTGTCCATTTCAAGACCTTTCGCCCCATTTCTTCGTCAATATTAAGACCGTTTGTATGGCATTGGCCTGATGAAGCTATATGCGAAACGTTGTCAATAAAGTGCTCCTCCTCACATGGTGTTGATTTTCACACCTTTTGTGCTATTTAGGTGTCGATTTTTTTTTTTCCTGGATAACGATAGTGAGCCTGTAATTTCGGAAGAACCGGCCTTACCGAAAAATGTACTTATAAATCTAGAGGGAGGGGGGGGGGGGGATCTAATGGATGTGTGTTTTTTTTTTGTTTTTTTTTTGTTTTTTTTTTTAAGGTTTGATGGAGGTCTATGGAGGAAACTAAAAAATAATATATAAAAATATACTATAAATGAGGAAACAAATACGCCCAAGCCCCCTTGATAAAAACCTGTAACGGTAGTCACACAGCCCACCTCAATTATTACACTAGACCATTTTTTTTTTTTTAAAGGGAGGGGGATGTCGTTTTTTCTGGACCCCCTTCTCCCTCATGTTTAGCATACTAGTTTTGAAATGCTAAGACGTTCGTTCCGTTAGTTTGGCGATTTGGAGACCTTTCGCCTCATTTCTTTGTCAATATTAAGACATTTCGTGCCATTTAGGTGTCGATTTTATCCTGGCGAGCGATAGCGAGCCTGTAATTTAAGAGGAACCGGCCTTTGGCCGGGACATTTTTCTACCGAAAAATGTACAAATTTATCTTGAAAGGGACTCAAGGGGGTGTAATATTAAGCTTGATGGAGGTCTAGGGAACAAACTAAATACCTCCCCTTAAGGCCCCGAGATGAAGGCTGTTTCTTGTGCGCTAGCGGGAGTATCAGCCGGGGTCACACGGGCGTATCAGCCGGGGTCACCCGGGCGTATCAGCCGGGGTCACACGGGCGAGTATTCCGGCAATTTTCGATGAGCAAGTTTGTGCCGTAATATTTTGGAGGATCTTTCGCATTTGAATCGGAAACTAGACTGGAGGTAGAATAGGTTAACCCCTTCTGTCCCGGGGACGTCTTTTTCATTTGATTTCAGATACTTTTAGACGATTTAATGAGGCTTAGGAAGGCTATGTGGATATGTGCATCGGTGAATTCGGATCAGGCGTGCGAGTTGAGGGGAGGTTTCCACATAACGAATGTGCTCTGGACCACCCTCTCCCTCAAGTTTAGCCCCATTAGTTTTCACATTTTAAGACGTTCGGCCCCATTTGTTTGGCCTTTCACTCCATTTCTTTGTCAATATTAAGACCTTCCGTGCCATATAAGTGTCGATTTTTGTCCTGGTAGCCTGTAATGTAGGAGGAATCGGCCTTTTGGCCGTAACGTTTTCTATCGAAATATGTACCGTACAAAATTATCTAGAAGGGGGATCTTGGAGACGATTTTGTAAGTTTGATGGAGGTCTAGGAAGGAAGCTGGAAGAAAAAAAAAAAAAAAACAAAAAAAAAAAACAAAAAAAATTATATATATATATATATATATATATATATATACTGTATATACTGTATATATCGACAAAAAAATATAGCCTTCCCCCTTATGATTGAGACATTTGTTATTCCTTTGTGTTTATGCATGGATGAATTTGGATGAGGCACGCTTATTACTCATGCACCAAAACTGGCTCTGGGTATATTCGCCCCCTGATGCACTAGATATAGCTATGCTAAACTATCTCTGGCTCTCTCCTACAGCTCTTAACCCTATTAGGTGCAGGGCGGGCCAATTTCGACCCTCCCTGTATTAACTCCATTCGCTTGGAGATTTTAAGACGTTTCACCTCATTAGTTGGGCGATTATAAGATACTTCAACCCAATAAGGTGTCGATTTTTCCTGGGCGAGCGATAGCGAGCCTGCAATTTTGGAGAGACCGGCCTTTGGCCGGGACATTTTTCTGCCGAAAAATGTACATATTTAGCTTGAAGGGGCTCTGGGGGACGTTTTTTAGTTTGAAGGGGGTCTGGAGAGGCGTGTTTCTAATTCTAAGTCTTGGGGGTAAACTAAAAATACATTGTTCGAAAATGGTTAAAACAATTAACACACTCAATAAAAATTAAACAAAATACCATAATAACCCCCAAGACGTTGCACCAGAGAGTGTTAACCCCTTCTACTGTATACGTTGGTGTTATTGTAGTTGGTGTTATTGTAGTTGGTGTTATTGTAGTTGGTGTTATTGTAGTTGGTGTTATTGTAGTTGGTGGTATTGTAGTTGGTGTTATTGTAGTTGGTGGTATTGTAGTTGGTGTTATTGTAGTTGGTGTTATTGTAGTTGGTGTTATTGTAGTTGGTGGTATTGTAGTTGGTGTTATTGTAGTTGGTGTTATTGTAGTTGGTGTTATTGTAGTTGGTGTTATTGTAGTTGGTGTTATTGTAGTTGGTGGTATTGTAGTTGGTGTTATTGTAGTTGGTGTTATTGTAGTTGGTGGTATTGTAGTTGGTGTTATTGTAGTTGGTGTTATTGTAGTTGGTGTTATTGTAGTTGGTGGTATTGTATTTGTGTTATTGTAGTTGGTGGTATTGTAGTTGGTGTTATTGTAGTTGGTGTTATTGTAGTTGGTGTTATTGTAGTTGGTGTTATTGTAGTTGGTGGTATTGTAGTTGGTGTTATTGTAGTTTGTGTTATTGTAGTTGGTGTTATTGTAGTTGGTGTTATTGTAGTTGGTGTTATTGTAGTTGGTGTTATTGTAGTTGGTGTTATTGTAGTTGGTGGTATTGTAGTTGGTGTTATTGTAGTTGGTGGTATTGTAGTTGGTGGTATTGTAGTTGGTGTTATTGTAGTTGGTGGTATTGTAGTTGGTGTTATTGTAGTTGGTGGTATTGTAGTTGGTGTTATTGTAGTTGGTGTTATTGTAGTTGGTGTTATTGTAGTTGGTGTTATTGTAGTTGGTGTTATTGTAGTTGGTGTTATTGTAGTTGGTGTTATTGTAGTTGGTGTTTTTGTAGTTGGTGTTATTGTAGTTGGTGTTATTGTAGTTGGTGGTATTGTAGTTGGTGTTATTGTAGTTGGTGTTATTGTAGTTGGTGTTATTGTAGTTGGTGTTATTGTAGTTGGTGTTATTGTAGTTGGTGGTATTGTAGTTGGTGTTATTGTAGTTGGTGGTATTGTAGTTGGTGGTATTGTAGTTGGTGTTATTGTAGTTGTATTCTAACAGTTGACGATATCGCCGCTCAGTTATTATTAGAGTAAATAAAGTCTCAAGCCAATTAAATACTCAAGAAGTCTAATACACATTTCAAGAGAGCTCCATTATTATAAGGTATGCTGCTATAAAGACTAAAGCCGGAGTAACACGAGCCCTTTTTCGAGCAATTTTTACGGGCAATTATGGTATGGAAGCTTAAAAAATTACACTTTATCAGAATTCAGCCGCCTAACATAGTCTACCTGCCGTCTAATTGCCGATAACAGTGCGAAAAAGTCCTAGACTAATCCGAGGAAAAACTTGCTCATGGAAAATTGACGTAAAAAGCGCTCGTGTGACAGCGGCTTAACCCCTTCAGAACCGGTGACACCCTTCTCATCATATGCTGGCAACTATAAGACGACTTTGTTCGGCTTAGGAAGGACATCTAGCCATTAAAATGCTACTGACTGCCTCAATTAATCATGTTAACTATCCCAGATCCTTCCTAAGATGCATACAATGACATAGTCTATGCTGAAACCAAGGAAAACAATCGTCACCGGTACTTAAGGGGAGACTGGCCTTTGTTTGGTCTAACAATTCATGTATTCATATATTTTGTTTAGTTTCCTCCCTAGATTTCCATCAAGCTTAGAAGACACAAAAACCTAGACCCCCCCCCCCCCTTCAAGATAAATTTGTAAATTTTTCGGTAGAAAAATTTCCCGGCCGAAGCCCGGTTCCTCTTAAAATTGCAGGCTCGCTATTGCTCACCAGGAAATAATCGACACCTAAATGGCACGAAAGGTCTTAAAATTGACAACAAAATGGGGCGAAAGGTGTTAAAATCGCCAAACTAGTGGGCCGAACGTCTTATAATCACATACCTAGTGGGACTAAACAATAGGGTGGAGGGGGGCCAGAAAAACGGTCTTCCTCCCCTTAGAGGGTTAATGATATTGTAGCTCATTACTGCAGCTAAGTGGTATGACAGGCTAACATAATGTTCATGTAACTTGGAAAATTATATGTGAGAGAGAGAGAGCGAGAGCGAGAGAGCGAGAGCGAGAGAGCGAGAGCGAGAGAGAGAGAGAGAGCGAGAGCGAGAGCGAGAGAGAGAGAGGTAGTTCTTTTAAGGGGAGGTATTTAGTTTGTTCCCTAGACCTCTATCAAGCTTAAAATTACACCCCCTTGAGTCCCTTTCAAGATAAATTTGTACATTTTTCGGTAGAAAAATGTCCCGGCCGAAGGCCGGTTCCTCTTAAATTACAGGCTCGCTATCGCTCGCCAGGATAAAATTGACACCTGAATGGCACAAAAGGTCTTAATATGGGGTGAAAGTTCTTAAAATCGCTAAACTAATGGGGCAAACGTTTTATAATATCAAAATCAATGGGGCTAAACATGAGGGAGAAAGGGGTCAAGAAAAAAATCCCTCAAGTGGAGATCTCCCCTTAAGGATGATATACATTTCTTCTGTTTATTAATCTCACGGACCATAAGCAAAAATTGCCATAATATATATATATATATATACAGTATGTGTGTATGTGTGTGTGTGTGTGTGTGTGTGTGTGTGTGTGTGTGTGTGTGTGTGTGTGTGTGTGTGTGAGTGGTATGTGTACGACAAGTTTGCTTTGTTAATCATTGGTGGATCCAGTTATAACCCAGAATATAATATACAGTAAGTATTTGTAAGTATTTATAAGTAGTTCAATGGTTGATACTTACTGTTCATTGGCCAAGGATGTATGAACGAGAAAAGTCCGTAACCCAACCTGGTATTAGGGCTTATCTGTGACACCCGACTCGTAGCGTAAAGGCTCGTTAGTTCAAGGATTACGGACGGGGTAATAGCGATGTTTGGGATCATGAATACCGTACTGAGCGGGATTATACCGGTATTCAGATGGTATATTTAAACTCGTAAATACACACACACAAACAGATAACACACACACACATACAAACAGACACACACACACACACATTCTCTCTCTCTCTCTCTCTCTCTCTCTCTTACTAGAATTAAGTTCTGACCACCTCGCTGGGATCGTAATATCTATGTAAATTCTCTCTCTCTCTCTCTCTCTCTCTCTCTCTCTCTCTCTCTCTCTCTCTCTCTCTCTCTCTCTCTCTCTCTCTCCTCTCTCGCTCTCACTCTCCTCTCATCTCTCTCTCCTCTCTCTCTCTCTCTCTCTCTCTCTCTCTCTCTCTCTCTCTCTCTCTCTCTCTCTCTCTCTCTCTCTCTCTCTCTCTCTCTCTCGCTCATCTCTCCTCTCTCTCCCCCTCTCTCTCCTCATCTCTCTTCTCATCTCTCTCTCTCTCTCTCTCTCTCTCTCTCTCTCTCTCTCTCTCTCTCTCTCTCTCTCTCAGGTGTGTATATCGGTATAAGCGACCACAATAACAACATTAATGCTAGCTTACGAGTATCAGCGTAATTAAACTATCCGGATGGCCCCTAACCAGTAATAACCGAAACAATCGATTCTAAATTACTTCCCTGATCTAAACTAACCTACGTTAAACACTCATCAATATTTTTTTTATTTTTGTGTATAGACAGGTTATCGCTCAAATTTACTTATACATGATACATGGAACGTAACAAAGACAAATGTACCCAGAAGTACCCATTGTTTGTCCACTCTCACATACAAAACATAACCACGCCTGCAAACATCTCACTATACTGCATACCCCTTCACACACACACATACACCCCCCACCCCCCCCCCCCACACACACACATTACACCCCACACCTTCAACCTTCAAACACACTTTAATATACCCACCCCCCAGCACACACACCTTTGCTTCCCCGAGACGTTATAGCTTCCCGAGACGTTATAGACTGCAGCACCGTTGATTCATTTAAATTCCGCCTAGACAAATATCTCGCATCAAACCCGCGACTGACTGCGTTTGTAAATGAATAACTTTATTTTATCCTCCCCTCAGTTACTAACCCATATGTCCCCTACTAACTTCCTAGTCCTGCCACGGACATTAGTTCCAGGGCAGTAGTTCCCTTTCCAATGTTCCCTTACCCACTCTAAACCACTGTTTGGACACTTGATCCTCAGTGTTTTGGAGGACAAGCAGCCTAGAAGGGTCACTAGATCTGTTGTTGCTTGATTTCCTTTGTACCTGCAAACACAATTTAATATAAACCCCTTCCTTCACACACACACACACACACACACACACACACACACACACGTATATTACGGCACACTGAATATAGTCTTACATTATATTATTACTGGCTTCCGGGATTGAGCGTCCATCTGTGTTTAATGTATCTATATAGCGGTACCAGACACCAATAGAAGGGAGACCAGCGCCGACCCAAGTAAGAGGGAGGTAGTTGTTTTTCATAGACCCCCTTCTCCCTCATGCTTAATCCCATTAGTTTGTCGATTGTAAGACCTTTTGCCCCATATTTGTGTCAATATAGCGTACAGTCACCCACTATAGTCATGTTCCAAATTAAACTAAGCTACGGATAAGATCAGACAAATTTCCCAAGCTTAATTCCCAAATCAACATCCTAAGTAACCCCTTCTGTACCCCCGCCGTACTTTTAAGTGGAGGTATGCAGTTTATTCCCTAGACCTCCATCAAGCTTTAAAATACGCCCCATGACCCCTTTTCAAGATTAATTTGTACATTTTTCGGTAGAAAAATTTCCCGGCTGAAAGCCGGTTCCTCTTAAATTACAGGCTCGCTATCGCTCGCCAGGATAAAATCGACACCTAAATGGCACGAAAGGTCTTAAAATTGACAGAAATGGGTTGAAAGTTCTTAAAATCATCAAAATAATGGGCAAACGTCTTAAAATCTCAAAAGCAATGGGGCTAACCATGAGGGAGAAAGGGGTCAAGAAAAAAATCCCTCAAGTGGAAATCTCCCCTTAACTTTATTCTCGCTACTATTAGACAATACTATTCTGCTTTAGAAAGGCCCCCAGATATCAACAGGCTTCGAACTATGTCACCCAATCCTTTTTAATACCACAGATCCTTCTTAAACTGCACAACATCGTCTTAAATTAGTATGTTCTTTCCACTAACCAACTTTACTCCTAAACTCGATTAATGAAATGTTTGAACACATTTTAAAAGACGTCGGCGGTACAGAAAGGCTTAACATTCTAGGGCTAGAAAAGTAAGATACCTATAAGGTTAACAGAGAAGAACCCCAAGCATAATACCCAGATCAGCACACGGGCCTTCCAGTTAACCATCTCCGACATATGACGCGATTTTGAGCCTATTAGGGATACTTTAAAGCCTTTGTTACCATCAGGGGTATTTATAAACCTTTAGTTTAGTTACTTCAACCTCTGCAGTTGTCTTTGAGTTAGCTGTGGGCAGAACACTAATTTTGGAGAGGTAATTATAAGAATGAGAGAACTCTATTTCGTATTATGAGTCTGAAGGGGTTAATATTCTATGAAAAAACAAAAAAACAATAATGTAAGGTACAGATACAAAAAAGATACATACCGGTATATGATGAACAAAAAGATACATACCGGTATATGATGAACAAAAAGATACATACCGGTATATGATGAACAAAAAGATACATACCGGTATATGATGAACAAAAAGATACATACCGGTATATGATGAAAACAAATCTCAAGCATAATAATTCCGAGATACGCTTAAAATAAAATAAAATAAAAAATAAAAAAATACATAAGAACAAAATATATGTATATACAATAAAGATACTAATAAGATAACAGGCAAGAACACCGAGCATAATTCCCAGATCAGCACAGTACGGGCCCTCTAGTTAATATTCTAGAAGGATGATGTAAGGTGTACACAATATTTTCCCCTCCACTGGTTCGGGGGGCTAGGGAATAATTTTACCTTGAACAATACCTGCTAATTTAGACCCGCGAGAGGTACAGGCATGATCAAAAGTCCTGGTCAATCTGTAGCTAAAATTTCAAATAGGACTATACAAATTAACCCGTTCTGTACCGCGATGTCTTTTTGCCTTTATTCTGACTACTATTACACGATTTCATTCAGTCTAAAAAGGGCCTCCAGCAATTAACAGGCATCGGAATATCTCATTAACTTTTTACTACCACAGATCCTTCATGAACTGCACAAAATCGTCCGAATATAAGTAGAGTAAAATACAGAAGGGGTTAACATAAAAATTGAATGTACAGTCGCGCTAATAAGTGATGTCTCGGCACCAAGTATGTTTAGATCAATAATTGGTATCAGCAATATCTAAGCTTCATTTCTTCATATCGAGTGAAATATACAAACATGTTCCTTCACTTACCCACCCTATTCAACATCTGACGGACATTATTACAGCACAGAGAGAGCCAAACGTAATGACAGCTGGGATATGACTTATTAGCGCGACCGTACATATCTTGAATAATATGTACACTAAGATATACATTTTTCTACCGAAAAATGTAAAAATTTATCTTGAAGGGGGGGTCTAGGGGGTGTTTTTCTAAGTTTGATGGAGGTCTAGGGAGGAAACTAAAAAAATATATGAATAAATGAATTAATAGACCAAACAAACGGCCAGCCTCGCCTTAATGGGGTAACACTATCTGGCCCGACGTTTCGTGCGATAATATAATAATAGTATGTTTAAGTATTAGGGAGAACTTTGCTAGCTTTTGCCATTTTCGAACAATGTATTTTCACTTGATTTCACAAACTTACAAGCTATAAAAATTAACCCCGCAGACCCCTTTCAAAGTTAAATTTGTACATTTTTCGATTGAAAAATATCCCGGCCGATAGCCGATTTATTTAAAGGTACAACATTCTGACTCCCACAAATCTTTCTTCAGCTTAATAAAAATCAGAACATAATGAAAGAATGCAGCTTATTAATAACCAGAACATAATGAAAGAATGCAGCTTATTAATAATCAGAACATAATGAAAGAATGCAGCTTATTAATAATCAGAACATAATGAAAGAATGCAGCTTATTAATAATCAGAACATAATGAAAGAATGCGTCGAGGTCAATTAAATGGGTTAAAATTATGCTGGAATTTCTTGTAATATATCCGCAGGCTAATTAGATTGATGTGCTTGTTGAAGGGAGAGCATTATTTGATCGCGGACCCGTCCATCAATTATAACGAGAAGGCTGAACGAGTTTTATTGGGTGCCGCATATTTGGCTGGGTTCTGGTAATTAATTTTCAACACACACACACTCACTCTCTCTCTCTCTCTCTCTCTCACATACACACACACTCCTTTCACTTCCATATAAACTCTCTCTCTCTCTCTCTCTCTCTCTCTCTCTCTCTTACCTCCCATTATCTTCTCAGTCTCTCATCTCACTGTCACATACCCTATGATAATATTTACCCCTTTGACTACCAGTGACGTGTTATCTTTTAGTTATGTTAATCAGAATATTTAAGACGATTTTATGCAACTTTGGAAGGATCTGTGGTAGTTAAAGGGGTTGATTGAGATAGTTTGAAGCCTTATTATTGCCAGAGGTCCTTCCTGGTCTGAATAAAATCGTCTCTGTGGTAGTTAAAGGGGTTGATTGAGATACTTTGAAGCCTTATTATTGCTAGAGGTCCTTCCTGATCTGAATAAAATCGTCTAATATGCACCTTTGGAAGGATCTGTGGTAGTTAAAGTGGTTGATTGAGATAGTTTGAAGCCTTATTATTGCCAGAGGTCCTTCCTGATCTGAATAAAATCGTCTCTGTGGTAGTTAAAGGGGTTGATTGCGATAGTTTGAAGCCTTATTATTGCTAGAGGTCCTTCCTGATCTGAATAAAATCGTCTCTGTGGTAGTTAAAGGGGTTGATTGAGATAGTTTGAAGCCTTATTATTTCCAGAGGTCCTTCCTGATCTGAATAAAATCGTCTCTGTGGTAGTTAAAGGGGTTGATTGAGATAGTTTGAAGCCTTATTATTGCTAGAGGTCCTTCCTGATCTGAATAAAATCGTCTAAGAGTTGCCAAAGTATACAAAAAGGACGTCACCGGTACTGTGTGGGTTAATCCTCATCCTACACCATTCGCATATCACTCACACATTGTACTTCCCTCACTTACTCACATCTTAGTCGCATCTTTCACTAACATCTCTCACACACTCCCATCTTTCGCTCAATCACTTCGTATACATACTAATAACACACATATCAAAGCCACTCCAACAGCTTCCTCTCTCTCCAACACCCCTTCTCCCCTCTCTACACTCTAATAATAACACACACAACAAAGCCACTCTTTCCTTTAAATTTCTCACTGACTCACATCTCTCACTTACTCACACCTGGGCAAACTGTTTACATCGTTGTTAAAGGTAAGGGGAGATGGGCATATTTATTGGATTATTGTTTTGTCTTATCATTATTCTTGAGTTTCCTCCCTAGACTTCCATCACGCTATAAAAAACACACCCTAGACCCCCCCCCCCCCTCGAGATAAATGTGTACACTTGTCTGTAAAAAAATATCCCGGGTTGCTCTTAAAATTACAGGCTCGCTACAGCTCTAGGAAAAAATCGACACCTAAATGGCATGAAAAGTCTTAATATTGGCAAAAAAAAAATGGGGTGTAAAGTCTTAAAATCGTCAAACTAATGAGCCGAACGTCTTAACATCTAAAATAAAATGGGCCTAAACACGAGGGAGAAGGGGGACCAGAAAAACCAGCTCATCTCCCCTTAAGGTTAACCAGGTTTTGTGAGGAGAACAGTGTTATCTCAATGAGACTCGGGCAGGATTCAGGCGTGGATATATCAGCCATGGATAATTATATTTATAGGTAACCCTTTCACGATACTATTACATATTTCTTTTGCGTGTTCTGGCTATGATTAGACGATTGTATTGTGATTAGGAAGGGTAAATAGAAAGAAAATAGGAAGAGTGGGGATTGGGCCTGAGTAAATAGATAGATAGATAGAAATAGAAAGTCAGAAGGTTAATTGAGATAGTTTTTTTTATCTTGTAATACCCAAAAGTACATCCTTAGCTGTATAAAATCGGTTAATGATAGCCAGAATGTACTGTCAATATTGCGTTATAAACTTCAAAGGGTAAAAAGGGTTAAATTTATCTAGAATGGGGACCCTGGGAATATTTCTATAAAGATTGATGAAGGTCTAGGGAGGAAATAAAATAAAAAATAAAAAATATTAAAAAAATAATTAACCAATATATAAACTCCCCCCCCCCCCCTCAACCCCTTCACCACCATTGCATAATTAGTATCATATTCTGGTTACCATTAGACGATTTGCTTGGGTTTATAATCTACCTATACGACTCAAATGGGTAAATACGGTCTCCATAAACCCTCTTAGTAACGTAGGTCTTTCTTAAACTGCATAAAATCATCTAATGTTAGTCAGCACCTAAGGTATAAAGACGTCATGGTGCTGAAGGGGTTAAAACCAATAGCCGTTACCAGAAGAAACACGACGCAAAATCCCGATCGAGTTCGAGAGAGAGAGAGAGAGAGAAAAAAAAAAAAAAAAATTGGCGTAAATAAGATCGGTTCGGTGTTGATAATACGGCCGAAAGAAAGTACGGCCCCGATAGTTGGAAGGACAAGAACGGCAATCATCGAGTCACAGTTGGGGCCGAATCAAATCGGAAATATTCCGTGTGTGAGTGTTTATTACGTGGCGAGCAAGTGGAATGGACATTTTTCGGCCGGAATTTTTCGCCGGCTAAGGGTTTCGCGGTTTCTGGTTGGACGGTGGAAGTAGTGTTGTTTATATTATCGTGCCGGGTTCGATATAATGTTTGTCCCCCCCCCCCCCCTTGTATACGATATACATTCATGCTATCATACATATAACATACATATAACATTCATGCTATCATACATATAACATACATATAACATTCATGCTATCATACATATAACATTCATATAACATTCATATAACATTCATATAACATTCATATAACATTCATATAACATTCATATAACATTCATATAACATTCATGCTATCATACATATAACATACATACTGTACATAACATGAAAAAATGCAATGCTTATGAATGTCAACCTTAAAAGGGGAGATTTCCACTTGAGGGACTTTTTTCTTGACCCCTTTCTCCCTCATGTCTATCCCCATTGCTTTTGAGATTTTTAGACGTTTGCCCCCCTTTAGTTTGGCGATTTTAAGAATGTCCGCCCCATTCTGTCAATTTTAAGACCTTTCGTGCCATTTAGGTGTCGATTTTATCCTGGCGAGCGATAGCGAGCCTGCAATTTAAGAGTAACCGGCCTTCGGCCGGGACATTTTTCTACCGAAAAATGTACAAATATATCTTGAAAGGGGGTCAAGGGGGTGACATTTTAAGATTCCTGGAGGAGTAAACAAACTAAAAACCTCCCCTTAAATATGTATCCATAAACAAGTACAACATCTGTAATGAGAATAATCCAATTAATCCAATTAATGACCTTATATAATGATTACACGAATATTGGAATTGTCAAACGTGACCCCAAAACATAAATGTATATCAACCACACTACTAACGCTTCATCAACCACACTACTAACGCTTCATCAACCACACTACTAACGCTTCATCAACCACACTACTAACGCTTCATCAACCACACTACTAACGCTTCATCAACCACACTACTAACGCTTCATCAACCACACTACTAACGCTTCATCAACCACACTACTAACGCTTCATCAACCACACTACTAACGCTTCTTCAACCACACTACTAACGCTTCTTCAACCACACTACTAACGCTTCTTCAGCATGCATTCATTATTTAAAGAGGCAATGTTATGCTAAGTTATTCACGTTACATTAATTACATTTTGTTTAACCTATTTACATTATACCGTCGCTTGGTTCTCTACACCTTGGGCAGCGGACATTTTAATTACATCACGTAATTTTCCTCATATTCTTCTTACTGTTAGACGAGTTTCTTTAGTTTATACTCAACCTCTACGACTCAAATGGGTCCATACGATCTCAATAAACCCTCTTAATAACATGGGTCCTTCTTAAGCTGCATAAAATAATTTAATTTTAGCCAGAATCAAAGGCTAAAAGGCGACATGGTGCTGAAGGGGTTAAGGCAAGAGAAATAGGCTGGTTTCTTATTTTAGTATTAAACACTAAATAACACTCTTACAACAATCTCATAATCCATGCAGGTAAGTGTGTGTGTGTGTGTGTGTGTGTGTGTGTGTGTGTGTGTGTGTATGAGTGAGTGAGTGAGTGAGTGAGTGAGTGAGTGAGTGAGTGAGTGAGTGAGTGAGTGAGTGAGTGAGAGTCGAGAATTAACGTAACGTGACTGTCTGGCGAATTTGCAATAGTTACCCAGTGAAAGTGAGTACACCCAACGTTTTCTCTATATCCAAGGCTCCCTAGATTCCCCACTCTAAAGCTAGATAACATCGTTTGTATGTGTTGTTGTTTTGTTTTTGTAATATTTCAAAGGCATACGTGTAATTATTAAATGCTTTCCTTGTTGCCGCATAATCTATGTTTAGGTTTATTAAGAGTATTATTGACTTTGACACTCATTTATTATTATTACGATCGCCGATGTCACTCTTCACGCTGCATTTATTTTCTGGTTCCATGTCATTTCAACCAGTAGCTCTCAACCAGTGCCAAATTAACCCAGATCAATCAAACCAGTGACACAATATAGTACTAACCTAACCTAACCATATTGGTTGATTTGGTACTGGTTGAAATGGTCTACTGGTTGAGTTGACCGGTCACCTTATTTTCTACATTAACCCCTTCATTACCGGTGCCGTTCTTTTAGCTCTATTCTGGCTACTATTAAACGGTTTTATTGAACCAAGAAAGGCCCTCCAGTAAATAACATGTTTTGAACTATCTCCTTTAACCTTTTTTTTTACGGCCACAGATTATTATTATTATTATCCTTCTTAAACTGCACACAATCGTCTAAATGCAACTAGGACGAAATGAAAAAGACGTGGCCGGTACAGAAGGGGTTAAGGGGGAAGGGTCCATTGTTTGGTCGATTATTTCATATATATTTTATATATATTTTATATATATAATATATATATATATATATATATATATATATAATATATATATATATATATATATATATATATATTAGTCGAGATAGTTCGAAGCCTGTTAATTGCTGGAGGTCCTTTTTAAACTGAATGCAATCGTCTAATCGTTGCCAGAATATAATGGAAAGGACATCACTACATGGGCTAATTTGGGTAAAGAGTGGATCCGCATGTCAATCTCCATTCTAGTACGGATATAAAAAAAAAAAAAAAAAAAAATGGAAGGAAGGAATAGAACGGGAGAGAGAGAGAGAGAGAGAGAGAGAGAGAGAGAGAGAGAGAGAGAGAGAGAGAGAGAGAGAGAGAGAGAGAGAGAGAGAGAGAGAGAGAGAATGAGAGAGAGCAAAAAGTTATATGATTTAATAAATTAGACACAAGGACAAAGGGTGGATGGTAAGTCTTGATGAGATCGAGTTCATGTTTTCATTATGCCATGCTTATGTATCATCTCATTCTTCTCTCTCTCTCTCTCTCTCTCTCTCTCTCTCTCTCTCTCTCTCTCTCTCGTGAATAGTAGTATATTATGATAACACATCGGCACTTAAGTTGTATCCACGAAAAAAAAAAATTACAATTATAATAAATAATAATAATAATAATAATAATAATAATAATAAATAGTTATGATACTAATGACAATAAATAATATAATAATAGTAATGATAATAATAATGTAGAACACAATAGGAATAATAACAAAATAGGTTACCGGTACTTCGCTTGAAAATAATAATAATAATAATAATAATAATACTAATAATAATAATAATACTAATAATAATAATAATAAACAAATAATAATAATAATACTAATAATACTAATAATAATAAACAAATAATAATAATAATAATAATAATACTATTAATAATAATAATAATAATCCTTCATACATTTCTGGGCCCGCAACAACAGTAAAACCTACTATGTCTCAGTCTCATCTTTCATAACATATACCGGTTCATTTTAATTCAACAAATAACCCGCAAGAACTAGTTTCCTCAAATCTACATCGCCTCTGAACCACCACCAGTGCACAATAGTTACGATCACAGATTAAATCTTAAGGGGAGGCAGACCGTTTTTCTGGACCCTCTTCTCCCTAATGTTTAGCCCCACTAGTTTTGAGATTAAAAGACGTTCGGCCCATTAGTTTGGCGATTTTAACACCTTTCGCCCCATTTCGTTGTCAATTTTAAGATCTTTCGTGCCATTTAGGTTTCGATTGTTTCCTGGCGAGCGATAGCGAGCCTGCAATTTTGAGAGGAATCAGCCTTCGGCCGGGACATTTTTCTACCGAAAAATTTACAAATTTATCTTGAAGGGGGGTCTAGGGGGTGTTTTTCTAAGCTTGATGGAGGTCTAGGGAGGAAACTAAGACAACATATATGAATAAATAAAAAAATATATGAATAAATGAATTAATAGACCCCAAAAACGGCCAGCATCACCTTGAGATACATAATTCTCTGAAGAAACAGCCTTGCTAGGAAATAAGCCAAAACAATAAAGAACACTACATCTATCGTCTCCTTCACACACACACAGATAAATAAATAAAATAAATAAATATATAAATTAATACCAAGCCATGGACCAGCTGGACATCTCGTCGGCTGTACAATTAAGTATGCCTGATCAGAACACCGACTGCTTAAGGTCACCGGCTTTACTTGTTATCTTTCTCTCCTTTTCTCTCTTTCCCTGGCTTGTATTCATTCGGCCCCATTCAGTCAACTGTTTTAAGACGTTTATCCCCATCCAGGTGTCGATTTCTTCCTGGCGAGCGAAAGCGAGCCAGTATTGTCTGGAGACATCCGGCTTCGCCGGAGACATTTTTCTATCGAAAAATTTACAAATTTACCTTGCTGTCAAAACAATAAAATATATATATAATGGTTCGCTACCGCTCGCCAGGAAAATATTGACACCTGGATGGGGCAAACGTCTTAAAACAGTAGGCTGAATGGGGCCGAATGGATACAAGCCAAGGAGAGAGGGAGAGAAAAAGAAAAAAAGCGAGGTGGGGTCCCTTAAGGGGCTTGTATGTTGCTCTCAGACATATTACGTCTCATTAGCCATGGTTGTTCTTACCACTGATCACAGTCACCTGGAAGCCCTTGTATTGTTTTTTGGATTCATCATTATCTATAATTATTAGGTTTTTCCCACCAACCAACTTCACTTCTAAACTCAATTAATGAAATCAACAAATACATGTGGCACTCCAAGGACTCCAACAGTTATCGTTATTTATTAGACGTTTTGGAGTTTTATCTATCTACCATCTTCCTCAGGAGTGATTGTATTCATATTAAGAGCGCTTAGCTTCAGCTGATATTAAATTATAATTAGTTTTTCAAGCTTATGGTCTCAACACTTTTTTATGGGACGCCAATCAATAGGCCTATATATTATTATGGTTATAAATGATTTCAGTATTTTCCTCACCTAGAAATATGAAGGGACTAGCCTTCTGTTAGTTACTCTTGCTGGCTCTGTTTTGAATTATATTAGTGTGTAATCTTCCTGTATATATATATACCAACGTATAAAGCTCCAACTTCCGTATACCCCGAAAACAGACAAGGGTCAATTGTTTGATTGAATTGATGGCAGTGGACATAATATAAACGAGTCAACAACGTATGCCAACAGTTGATTCCAAGCAAGGATTAATCAAATGACGTTATTTTTGCTTAATTAATTCTCCAAAACACCAGACATAATATAGAGATAGAGATAGAAATATATATATATATATATATATATATATATATATATATATATATAGATTAGAGAGAGAGAGAGAGAGAGAGAGAGAGAGAGAGAGAGAGAGAGAGAGAGAGAGAGACAGACAGACAGAGAGACAGACAGACAGACAGACAGACAGACAGACAGACAGACAGAGAGAGAGAGAGAGAGAGAGAGAGAGAGAGAGAGAGAGAGAGAGAGAGACAGAGAGCAAGAGGAAATGAGAGAAAGCGAGAACAAGACAACCACGCCCCCACAGAACTCATCACCGCCCCAAAGTTCACAAACATGGCCCTATTTTTGTTAGAAGCGGGAAAGGCCAGTACGGCGTCGCCCTCCAAGTTACGGTAATTGGTAACTTTTACGGTATATCCAAAGTGGGCGAAAAAGAACACTAAAATATATAAAAGTGAGAGAAAAAAGGAGAGACAAAAAGCAGGTGACCCCCCTTAACTAGACCAGGGAATAACTGTTCTATAACATGGCCTCGCTAATGCCCTTTATGATTGAAAAAATATCGGTTTTTGATGGTGGCTCGATCAACATGGATTCTGTTTACACATCAGGTCAGGTGAAGGTATTGAGGGAGAAGCCTTTACAACGGCACCTCGTAGCTACTTTCTACTTTTCCTATTTTCTGAAGAGTGTAGAGAGGGGAGAAGGGGTGTTGGAGAGAGAGGAAGCTGTTGGAGTGGCTTTGTTATGTATGTTATTAGTCTGTATACGTCGTCGAGGTGTCCCCCGACTGGGTGCGAACATGTTAACCATGCTAGGACGTACTACCACACCCACTAAATGTCCGCCTTGGCTGGGATTGAACCCAACGTTCGTAAAGGCGGTGCCACATTATCACCTTTTCCATAAATATGTGGAGGCAATTATGGTCTGGCTACTTCAAAATGTACGTTTTATCAGAATGTATTCGTCCAACATAATCCACCTTGTCTTGATAGCGTAATGCATAGTGCGCGGAATTTCGATGTGAGTATCCTGGGTTCGAGTCCTTGGAGTGCCACATTTATTTGTTGATTTCATTAATTGAGTTTACAGGTGAAGTTGGTTGGTGGAACAAACATAATAATTAGTCTACTTACCCTAACCATATATATAAAAAAAAACTCCCGAAATAGCACGAGAAAAAACTTGCTCATGAAAAATTGACGGAAAAAACGCTCGTATGACACTAGCTTTCAATATGGGGATAATGCCGAGTACTGGTTCTCTTGAGTACTGGTTCTCTTGAGTACTGGTTCTCTTGAGTACTGGTTCTCTTGAGTACTGGTTCTCTTGAGTACTGGTTCTCTTGAGTACTGGTTCTCTTGAGTACTGGTTCTCTTGAGTACTGGTTCTCTTGAGTACTGGTTCTCTTGAGTACTGGTTCTCTTGAGTACTGGTTCTCTTGAGTACTGGTTCTCTTGAGTACTGGTTCTCTTGAGTACTGGTTCTCTTGAGTACTGGTTCTCTTTTAACTTTATTCTGGCAACTTTCAGACGATTTTATTAATTGTTTAGAGGGCCTCCAGCAATTATTAACAAGCTTGAAACTACCTCCCTTAAGGGGAGGTATTTAGTTTGTTCCCTAGACCTCCATCAAGCTTAAAATTACACCCCCTTGAGTCCCTTTCAAGATATATTTGTACATTTTTCGGTAGAAAAATTTCCTGGCCGAAGGCCGGTTCCTCTTAAATTACAGGCTCGCTATCGCTCGCCAGGATAAAATTGACACCTGAATGGCACGAAAGGTCTTCATATGGGGTGAAAATTCTTAAAATCGCTAAACTAATGGGGCAAACGTTTTATAATATCAAAAGCAATGGGGCTAAACATGAGGGAGAAAGGGGTCAAGAAAAAAATCCCTTAAGTGGAGATCTCCCCTTAACCCTTTCTACTGTATACCGTGGAACCGTCTTAAACTGTACACTCGGATACCATAGTCTCTAGCGCACTCATAAGAATTCCTGGACCCCCCTCCTATGTTTTGCTTAAGGGGAGGTTTTTAGTGCGTTTCCTAGACTTCCATCAATCTTGAAATTACACACCCTTGACCCCCTTTCAAGATAAATTTTTACATTTTTCGGTAGAAAAATGTCCCGGCCGAAGGCCGGTTCCCCTTAAATTGCAGGCTCGCTATCGCTCGCCAGGAAAAAATCGACACCTAAATGGCACGGTCTTAAAATTGACAGAAATGGGGCGAAAGTTCTTAAAATCGCCAAACTAATGGGGCGAACGTCTTATAATATCAAAAGCAATGCGGCTAACCATGAGGGCGAAAGGGGTCAAGAAAAAAATCCCTCAAGTGGAAATCTCCCCTTAACGCAATTATAACGATCTGGAATTATTTGTGGCTATAACTTACTTGTCAATAAATAGTGTACTGTATATAGTTTTGTAGGTGACTTTTAGAAAACAAATATTCATAAATTCGTTTCCAGAGATATATTCCATAATAAAAAATAGGTGAAATAGGTAAAATAGGTAAAATAGCTAAAATAGGTAAAATAGGTGAAATCCACGAATTTGTATGAGTGGGCTAGAGAGTATGGTATCCGAGTGTACAGTCGCGCTAATAAGTCAATTCTCGGCTGTCATTACTTGTGCCTCGTTCTGTGCTGTATTAATGTCTGTCAGATGTTGAATAGGGTGGGTAAGTGTAGGGACATGTGTGTATATTTCACTCGATACGAAGACATGAAGCTTAGATATTGCTGATACCAATTATTGATCAAAACATACTTGGTGCCGAGACATCACTTATTAGCGCGACTGTACATAATCGCTAAAATATAGAATTATATTAACCCCTTGAAGCTCTGGCGCGTTTTAGCAGTATATTTTGGCTATCATTAGACAATTTTATGCAGCTTAGGAAGGATCTGTGGGTATTAAAAGGGTAAAGACTATCTCAATCAACCCTCTGACTTCCATATACCCTTCCTAATCTGAATAAAATCGTCTAATAATTACCAGAAAACAAAACAGAAATGCGTATTGGAGCTTGAAAGGGTTAAAAAGAAGTCGCCGGTACAGAAAACTCTTTAATTACATCATTATTTTTTGTAATGAATCCCATGACGCACGAACAATTTCTGATCGAGAGGTAGGCGTAACCATAGTCAAGAGTTCACTTCAAAAATAGGATACCCTCAATTACGTTTTTCGTTTCTTAAGGGTAGGGGGTCACCTGCGTATTTGCTCTCCTTTTCTCTCTTTCACTGGGTTGTATCCATTCGGCCCCATTCAACCTACTGTTCTAAGACGTTTATCCCAATCAAGGTGTCGATTTCTTCCTGGCGAGCGATAGCGAGCCAGCAATAGCCTACAGCAATAGCCTACAGACTATTAGGTACACATAGTACTCCAAACAATCCCTCCCCAATCTTGTTTGCAAATATCCAAGGCCTAAAAAATAGAACCACGAACAAAGTACCATTTATTAGGGGCCTGCTAGAAGAAGGAAACGCTATATTTGCGGCTCTCACAGAAACTCACATTAAAGATCAGCAAGATAGTGAGGTATGGATTCCTGGTTACAACCTACATAGGGCGGACAAAACGCATAGATCACATGGAGGTGCAGCCTTGTACATACATGACTCACTGATATGTACTGAATTCCTAAATAACAGTAACGAAGTGGTGGAAATACTTGGGAGTTCAAATAGAATCCCTAAATTTAGCAGTTATTGTTACATACAGGCCTCCAGACTCATCCCGAGCAGAATTCAAAACCCAGCTCAACAAAATAAAATCAGAAGTGGATACCCTGGGGAACCCAACACCAAATATGATATGGCTAGGAGACTTTAAGGGGGGATCTCCACTGGAGGGATTTTTTTCTTGACCCCTTTCTCCCTCATGTTTAGCCCCATTGCTTTTGATATTATAAAACGTTTGCCCCATTAGTTTAGCGATTTTAAGAACTTTCACCCCATATTAAGACCTTTCGTGCAATTCAGGTGTCGATTTTATCCTGGCGAGCGATAGCGAGCCTGTAATTTAAGAGGAACCGGCCTTCGGCCGGGACATTTTTCTGCCGAAAAATGTACAAATTTATCTTGAAAGGGGGCCAAGGGGGTGTAATTTCAAGCTTGATGGAAGTCTAGGAAACACCCTAAAAACCTCCCCTTAACCTACCACACATTAAATGAAGACAACTACAAAACCAGTTAGTGGCAAATAACACCGGAGAAGCAAATACTAATACGAGAGTTTTTTTTAACTTTGTGTGATTTTTTTAGTCTTACCCAACATATTGCTGAACCCACACGGGAAAACAATATCTTAGACCTGGTCTTCACTAACAACGACTCTCTAGTACACAGCATTAACATATCGGACACAACATACTCAGATCATAAATTAATTGAGATCAAAACAACCTTAGAAAGTGTGCAGACAACCTCAGAATCGAGAACAAAAACCGGCCCCTTCAGTAAATTTAACTTCAATAACAAAAACATTAGGTGGGAAGAGGTAAATCAAGAAATGGAGGAAATAGACTGGGAAGATTTAATGGATAACCTGCCACCAGCAGAATGTCTAGTCTTAATAACAGAAACCATGACCCAAATCTGTAGCCACCATATACCTGCAAGACAAACAAAACGAAGAAGCAAACAAGATCGGGAAAGGAGGAGGCTGTACAGAAGAAGAAAATTACTCACACAAAGACGCACACATCAAAATCTACAGGATAGGCAAAAGGTCGAAATAGATAGAGAAATTGTGGAAATTGAACAAAGGCTAAGAATATCATATGAACTACAACATATGGAAGAGGAGAGGAAAGCTATTGCAGGTATAAAGGAAAATTCCAAATACTTCTTTTCATACGCCAAACAAAAGGCTAAAACAACATCAAACATCGGCCCACTGAGCAAAGGGGACGGCTCTTTCACAGGGGACAAAAAGGAAATGAGCGAACTCTTAAGCAGGCAGTATGAAATGGCATTCAGTGAGCCTGATGAAACAAAAGTCATCAGAGACCAAAATATATTTTTCATGGAAACCTCCCCCACGGAAACCCCTCAGATGCTGGATATTGATTTCGGTCCAAAAGACATAGAAGAGGCCATTTCCAACATGCCATCCCACTCGGCACCAGGTCCGGACTCATGGAATTCGATCCTAATGAAGAAATGTAAGGAAAACCTCTCAAAACCCCTGACTATAATGTGGAGGAGTCTAGACACTGGTGACATACCAGATAGCTTGAAAAACGCAATAATTGCCCCACTGCATAAAGGAGGGAGTAAAGCACTACCAAAAAACTACCGCCCGGTAGCTCTAACCTCTCACATCATTAAAGTTTTCGAGCGAGTCCTGCGAAGCAAAATTTCAACATTCATGGAGACAAATTAACTACACAACACCGGTCAACGTGGGTTCAGAGCGGGAAGATCATGTCTCTCACAACTTTTGGAACACTATGACAAAATTCTTAAAGCGCTAGAAGAAAAGAAAAACGTGGATGTCATTTACACCGATTTTGTTAAGGCATTTGATAAATGTGACCATGGTATAATAGCCCACAAACTGAAAGCAAAAGGTATAACTGGGAAAATCGGACGGTGGATATACAATTTCCTCGTAAACCGAAAACAATCAGTAAACCAAGTCACATCTGAGCCTTCGGATGTCAAAAGCTCAGTGCCCCAAGGAACAGTGCTAGCGCCCCTTCTGTTCCTCATACTAATTTGCGACATAGATACCAACACCAGACACAGTACGGTGTCGTCTTTTGCTGATGACACAAAATTAAGCAAGATAGTAAACACACAAGAGGACACGGGCCGACTGCAGGAAGACATGAATGTAGTGTTCCAGTGGACCAGGGAAAACAACATGCAATTCAATGAGGAAAAATTCCAATTAATACGGTACGGAGATAATAATGGTGTTAAAGAAATTACAAATTACTTAACAGAATCTAACCACATAATAGAACGGAAAGACAGTGTGAAAGACCTTGGGGTATTAATGTCTGAAAATATCGGTTTCAAAGTACATAACCAGGTCAAAGGGGCGGCTGCGAAACGTCTAACGGGTTGGATTCTGCGTACTTTTAAAACACGAGGTGAATTGCCTATGATAACGCTCTTCAAATCTCTAGTGCTACCGCGGCTTGAATACTGTAGCGTATTAACATCCCCATACAAAGCAGGTGAAATAAATGACGTAGAGAGTGTACAAAGAAATTTCACTTCGCATATAAGTTCGATAAAACATCTACACTATTGGGAGCGTTTAAGAGCACTGAATCTGTACTCACTGGAACGTAGAAGAGAACGTTACTTAATAATATACACGTGGAAAATCGCAGAGGGTTTAGTACCAAACCTACATACTCCGATAGTCATGAAATTCAGTGATAGGAGAGGCTGGGAATGCGAAATCCCCCGGATGAATAACAGGGGTGCTATGGGCTCTCTGCGAGAGGGCTGGTTATCACACAGAGGCCCACGTCTCTTCAACAAACTCCCACGGCGAGTAAGAGACATGAGGGACATCTCGTTAGACAACTTCAAGAGAGCACTAGATGTCGAACTGCAAAAAGTGCCAGACGAGCCCATCCTCGCAAGGGAGCGAGCTGTCGCTTCAAACAGTCTACTGCACCAAATCACCACCCATAACGAGGGGCGTTGCGCTCCTTGGTGCCGCTAGAAGAGTGGCGAACACATCGATACCTGAATGAGGTGAATCGTCTCATTAGCGTCAAAATAATGGAGTGAAACTGCATAGCATTTCCAAACTAATGGAGCGAAATAGGCGAGATGCAAATCGTTTTCAATGTTGTTAACCCCTTTGGTACCGTCGACGTCTTTTAAGGGGGTGGTGGATATTTGTTGGCCTATTTACTTGTATATTTATTTAGTTTCCTCGCAAAACCTCCATCAAACTTAAAGAAAACACCCCCTACACCCACTTTCAAGATAAATTTGTACATTTTTCGGTAGAAAAATATACCGACCGAAGGCCGGTTCCCTTTAAAATTACAGGCTCGGTATCGCTCGCCAAGAAAAACTTGACACCTAAATGCCACAAAAGGTCTTAATATTGACAACGAAATGGGGCGAAAGCTCTCAAAATCGCCAAACTATTGGAACGTACGTCTTACAATTTCATAAATAATATGCTAAACATGAGGGAGAAGGGAGTCCAGAAAAAGCGACTACCTCTCCCTTAAATTATATTCGAGTTATATTTAGACAAGTTAGTGGTTTCAGAAGGATCTGTGGTAGTAGTCAAAAGGGTTAAGTGAGATATACAGTATAGTTCGAAGCCTGTTAATTGTAGGAAGCCTTTTTAAAACTGAATAAAATCGTCTAAGAGTATCCAGCATAAAGTTAAAAAAGACGTCGCCGGTTAAAAAAAAAACAGGAAAAAAAAATAACATAGAAAACCGATTACGTTGTATTGATTCGGGTTGTTTATCATTAGGGCGCAGGCGTGTTCTGGCGTGGGGCTTAAATAGGTAGGGAGAGAGAGGTGAAGCACACATTCAGCGGTGGACCAGGGAAGCCGCAAACATGGCCTTCATCTTGGCCACGTTATTATCCCTCTTCGTACCTCTTTCTCTCGGCTTCATCATCAAAGTCAATACTAACACCAATTACCCCTTACAAGTTTTGAAGGAGAGTTTTGAAGGTCCTCTCGCTGAGAAGAACATCGTCCTATACCTGGATTCCACCCTCGATGTAATAACAAAGCAGAATATTATCGCCATTCCAGAGTTGCTAGCGATCCCTCATGTGATATTCGATATGAGCTACAACGATGACATTTGGACACAAGGAGCAGGAACTTCGGAGCTGCGAGGGAATCAGTTTGTGCACATTGTTCTGTTCAACGATCTGCCAATTGAATTTCTTGGTTATGTGGACCCTGGACTGAATATCCAGAATCTTATTCTGTTTAGCTTTGATAGGTGTACTCCGTTGTCGTTATTAGAGCACGAAAGCTTCACAGACATCAATAATATTATATTATTGAGAACACTGGCACCAGGAAAACCAAAGCCGACAACAAGAATGGGTATCTATACCCATCAGCCCTTCTCGAGAAATGGTACATTGAAATTTGTGGGAGTGTGGAACGCATCGAAGTACCAAAACCCGGAAGACCTATTCGTAGATCGATTCCCATCCTTCGAAGGCTACGAATTCCAGATCGCCTCGTCGTTCATTGACATGCCCTATCTTTACCAACGGCACGGCGCTCCTGAAGAGGGAGAAGGCGCCACGGTGGAGATGTTGAACGCTATGGGTAAGAGCCTCAACTTTCGCTACACTTTAACCACAGATTCTTCAGATGGCTTGTGGGGGTCGAAGGAGAATGGTACCTGGAATGGTTTACTGGGAATGGTCGACCGTCAAGCCAAGAATTTTACGGTGAATACGATCTCCATCATCGAGGATCGCCTGAGGGATTTCGAAGCCAGCGTTCCGTACACTGTCCAGGGGTTTACCTTTGTGTTGCTGAATCCCAAACCCCCGCCAGCTTGGTTTGGCATAATTTATGTGTTCGGGACATCTCTCTGGATTGTCTTTGCAACATTAATTCTACTTGTGATGACAGTATGTCTGGTAAAGGTAAGAGTTCATCTAAATTCGTGTTTACATTGTCCCTATTAACCCCGACTGTACCGGTCACGTCTTTTTTATTTCATTCTGGCTACTGCTAATCGATTTTATTAATTTTAGGAAGGATCTCTAGCAATTATAAGGCTTCAAACTATCTCAACCAACCCTTGTTAACTGCAGATCTTTCCTAAGCTGAATAATATCGTCTAAATATAGATAGAATAAAATATATCATACGTCGCTGGTACTCAAAGTGTTAACCCCTTCTGTGCCGGCGACGTTCTTGTTTTAATTTTATTCAAGTTACATTTAGTCGATTTTATGAAGCTTAGCAAATATGAATGATAGCTATAACGATTGAGTTAGCCTGCAACCTTTTAATTTGTAGACGTTCATTCCAAACTAAATTAAATCGTCGTAATAGTTGACAGAATAATACAAACAAATGTTTGTCACCGGTACTGAATGGGTCAATGTTATAATTTTTTTTTTTTTTTCCAATTCAAAACAGTTTCTCAAATATATACAAAAATATATGCAGCCGTACCGGTATCTAATTATTGAAATATCATCTAATTGGCCCTTGCTAATATACAATAGCTTACTGAACAAATATACACAGGTTTCTGCACATGATTCCAGTACATTTGTTTGTGGATCCCAGCATGCATTTGGAAATATTAACCCCTTATGTACCAGCGACGTGTGTTAACTAATATTCTAGGTATATTTAGAATAGCGTGTGCATATTAGGAAGAATCTGTGGTAGTAAAGAGGGTTAAGCGAGATATTTCGAAGCCTATTAACTTCGGAAGCCCTTTTTAAACTGCATAACATCGTCTAATAGCAGCCAGAATACAGTTAAAGGGACGAAACCGGTACTGGAAGGGTTAAACAAGAAAACAAATCAATGCTTCACAAATATGTTAGTCTAGCCGATTCACAATATCTGAGTTATGGAGTATAATTATATTAGCCTATTATATACTAATGGACCTTCCATTTCGCGCCATCAGTTCGGAAATTTTAAGACGTTTCGCTCCGTTAGTTTAGCGATAATAAGACGCTTCACCCCATGCAAGTGTTGTTGTATTTAGCTGTGCAAGCGAAAGGCCAGCCTGTAACTTGGAGGAGATATGATCCTAACAACAAATATTCCAAATTAGCTTGACTGGGGTCTGGATGGTCCTTATTTTGTATTTGTGTTTTTATTTTGTATTTTTTTATTTTTTTGCTTGAAGGAAGTCTAGGAAGGGATTTGTTGTTAGCCTAGGAGACAAACTAAAATACATTGAGATAGTCTTCACCCTTATAACTCCCACAGATTCTTCCTAAGCTTTATCAAATCGTCTAAAGATAGCCAGAATAAACTGCCAAAATGTACCATGATCTTCAAAGGGTTCAGATTTTGTTTTGTTTTCAACTTTAATTCAAACTGGATAGATCAAATTGACTATGAAATGTTGCCGACGAAATAGCTAGTGTGACTTCCCTTTTAGACTGGAATCGTACCGAATACGTGTGTTTTAAGTTATTACTGTATCTATAAATCTATTCATGTATTTATTTATATATTTAATTATTTAGTTTTTTATTTATCTATGTATAATTAAGTTAATGGTAGCTACATAAAAAAACTCGATAAATACCCGTCGATATTTGTGCCTTAAATATATACCGTATATATATATATATATATATATATATATATACACCCGGTATATATATATATATATATATATATATATATATATATATATATATATATATATATATATATATATATACCCGGTATATATATATATATATATATATATATACCGGTATATATATATTTTGTGTTTTTTTGTTTTTTTTAAGGGTAGCAACGCGCAATCGACAACCAGCTGGCTCAGATGGCACTCTCTCCTAAGACCCGTGGTGAATCAGTCCCTGGAGAGGATGCCAGGCACACTCAAGGCCCGGATACTGGTGGGGTGCTGGTCTATCTACTGTGTGTTCATCAGCTGGGCCTACACTTCGAACCTCATCGCCCGTCTCACCGTTCCTACCGCTCCCCATTACATCCACACCATCTCAGAACTGACGCAGAGCAAATACAGGTTAGACCGTTAGAGCCTCTAATTTTAGAAGGAAACGGACTTCGGCCGGGAAATTTTTCTACCGAAAAATGTACAAATTGATCTTGTCAGGGGGTCTAGGGGGTGTTTTTCTAAGCTTGATAGAGGTCTGGCGAGGAAACTCAAACATTAATTAATAACTAAATATATATACCAAAAACCAAGCACTACCCCCTTAACACAATCTTAACAAACCCTCTCAATAACATAGGTCTTTCTTAAACTGTATGAAATCATCTAATTGTTGCCAGAATCAAAAGTAAACAGGCCCCATGGTGCAATAATTAAATATATAAATAAATATAAATAAATAGCAACCTAACTAATTAAATATATAAGTAAATACATGATGGTGAAAGGGTTGAGCGGAGATTTGTATTTACTGTATATGTTCACATATATATATTGTTTTAATTAATATTATTTTTTAGTCATGGTTTTAGTTAGGGATATGCATTTGGCATTATTTAACATATATGTTTTGGCAGCTTTTACACTTGTTAAGCACCTTGCATAATTAAATATATTTTACCATTTTCATGTAAACGTTGCATACTTCATCGTGGTATTTTAATTATTTGAATTTTAATAGGGACTTTAATTGGCATCAAGAACATCTAAAAATATATCTTGAGCCACTAACAGTTTTAATTTGGGCACGAAGTTTATATTGCTTGTAACAATACATCTCATCTACTATAATTATGCAATGAGAGATGTTCTTAGGTATATATTCTTAGGTATATATTCTTAGGTATATATAAGATAGATGTGGTGTAGGGGATATACGTAGTGCAGGGGGTATAGGTTATAGTGAGATATATAGTGTAGGGCATAAAGGTGTAACAGAACAAAATAGGGATGTAGGGAAGAAGGGATCTGCCTCGTATGGGCCAATAGGCCTTCTGCAGATTTCCATTTGTCTTATGTTCTTATATAAAAGACACTTTCTGTGAGTCTGTTTGTTCGGGAACTACTCCCTCATTTTTCAAAATTGAGAGCCCATACTTGGCATTCATACTAAACAGAATAGGTTACAAGCAATTTGATTTTTTTTTTGTCAACTCACTAGCCGGGGGATATACAGTATACTGTATATATATATATATATATATATATATATATATATATATATATATATATATATATACTGTATATATATATATATATATTCTCTTTTAAACAGACGAGGTTAAAAGCAATAGCAGTTTCAGCATTCAGGATTGTATTGTTACAGCTTTCAATAGTTCTAACAATTTTCCTCTGGGGTTCAGAGATGAGGTACAAAAGGTTAGAAAAATTAATGGTGGATCCAACGTTTCACAAGTAAACATCTTGCATCTTCAGGGAATGGAGAGGTAATGATTAGAATAGGAACGGAAGTATATAGTAAAGGTGAGGCAAGTAATCAAATTTACCCTAGTGATGCGACCTATGCCAAGGCCAATTTTACACTCCAGGTACCCAGTTTAACGTATGGGTGGGACGAGGCGAACACGAGAGAAGGCCTGCCCAATGGCCACTGAGCAATCCTGGTGGCTAACCAAGTTCTCAGTCTCGTGTGTTGATTGGTTGTAGGAAGCCACCAATCAGGCCCCTGAATTCATTTTAGCCACCATGAATCCAGGTACTCATTTTCGTCTGAGTGAGACGGAACTGACAGGGAATGGAGTTTGTGTAGGGACAAAGCATCATATTTATACAAAATTCGAGGATCAAGTAGAGGGAGGTGGGCGGAGCTACTGGGTGTGTGGTGGCTGTTCATTGGTGGAAGGCAGTCTATTCGCGAGACAGGCACTAAATCTTATCGGTGGTTGGTTGTTGGCTGTGGGTGGCTGTGATTGGTTGGTGTTGTCAGTTGTGTGCTGAGCGTGGAAGCGTAAGGGAGGGGGGCACGGGGCGAGAGGAAGGCAGGGGGCAGCATGCCTGTAGCGCTTGCCCCATCATATCACAGATCCCTACTTCTACCTACCAGACCGCCAAGGCCCTGAACAAACTCCTCACCCCTTTTGTTCCACGGCAATACAACCTCAACTCTGCTTATGACTTCCTAGAAATTCTACGAGATGCCCCCCCAGCTAACGACCACATCATCGCCTCCCTCGACGTAGAGAGTTTGTTTACCAACGTGCCCGTTGACAAGACCATAGATTTTATCCTACGTCGAGTTTACCACTGCCCTAATACGCCCCCCCTGGACATCCCGGAGAAGGCCCTGAAGACGCTCTTGGAACTATGTACCAAGGAGTCCCCTTTCCTCTGCCCCCGCGGGAATATGTACCAGCAAATCGACGGTGTAGCGATGGGAAGCCCCCTGGGGGTCCTGTTCGCCAATTTCTTCATGGGAACTATCGAAGAGGAACTCCTGGCTGCCCACCGGCCCACTGTCTACTGCAGGTACATCGATGATATCTTCGTGCGGGTGAAGGACCTGGGCGAACTCAGGAACCTCCAGCAGCGCTTCATGGCCGCCTCCGGACTCAACTTCACATACGAAGAAACCACCGATGGACATCTACCCTTCCTCGACCTCCTTGTCTCCCTCCACGACCACGGCTTCAAAACTACAGTGTACACCAAACCTACTAACAATGGCCAATGTCTTAATGGGGAAAGTGAATGCCCTAAACGATACCTACAGTCCACCATCGCCGCCTATGTCAGGAGAGCCCTCACCCATTGCACCACCTGGAATGACACACACAATGAACTGGAAAGGCTCACCCAGGTCCTAGTCAACAATGGGTATTCCAACACTGACGTCACCAATGCCATCAACCACCACCTAGAAAAATGGTACAAACAAGACCCCCCTAGCACCAACCCGGCCAATGACATTACATTTTTCTACAGAAACTACATGTCTTCCGACCACACAACAGACGAATCCATTATTAAAGAAATAATTCACAAAAACGTCCTCCCCACCAACCCTGACAATAAAATAAAACTCATTTTTACTACAAATCTCCTAAGACCTCCAACCTTGTCCTCCGTAACCGCCCCATTTCCACCAACCAACCGAAAGACGATCATGTGATATTCCAGCATATTTGCACCTCTGGGGACTGGGGACCCCTATCCTATGTTGGAATGACACAGACTCGCCTTTCCCGTCGACTAACCCTCCACCTTCAATCTGGCGCTATAAAAGATCACTATCAAGCCCCCCACCATCTTGCCCTAACTCGCGCCGACCTAGACAAACAAACCACCATACTCGACAAAGAATCAGACCCCAGAAGACTAGCTATTTTAGAAGCTCTATACATCCAAACACTCAACCCCAGCATCAACAACCAAACACAAGACCTTCAAATTCTTCCTTCAGGCAAGCGCTACAGGCATGCTGCCCCCTGCCTTCCTCTCGCCGCGTGCCCCCCTCCCTTACGCTTCCACGCTCAGCACACAACTGACAACACCAACCAATCACAGCCACCAACAGCCAACAACCAACCACCGATAAGATTTAGTGCCCGTCTCGCGAATAGACTGCCTTCCACCAATGAACAGCCACCACACACCCAGTAGCTCCGCCCACCTCCCTCTACTTGATCCTCGAATTTTGTATAAATATGATGCTTTGTCCCTATTCTAATCATTACCTCTCCATTCCCTGAAGATGCAAGATGTTTACTTGTGAAACATTGGATCCACCATGAATTTTGATAACCTTTTGTACCTCATCTCTGAACCCCAGAGGAAAATTGTTAGAACTATTGAAAGCTGTAACAATAAAATCCTGAATGCTGAAACTGCTATTGCTTTTAACCTTGTCTGTTTAAAGAGAATCTATTACCTGGCTATACTAACATATATATATATATATATATATATGTGTGTGTGTGTGTGTATATGTGTGTGTGTGTGTGTGTGTGTGTGTGTGTGTATTTATATTTATATTTATTTATTTAATTGTTATTATTATTATTTCTTTTTCTTTTTAAATAAAGAGTGGGCATGTTGGACTACGGCGAGTTTGTGCCCGGCGCCTTAAATTCCTCCTTGGACCCTAACTATCGCGCCTTAGCAGCCCGTCTGGACCTTATGAAGACCCCAGCAGACATCGTGGCCAGCCTCAAGCAAGACACTCACGCCATACTAGAGATCTATAACTACATCCGCATGGTACTCCCGCTTCGATTCCAGGTGGGTGGGTGGGTAGGTATAGGTAGGTGGGTGGGTAGGTATAGGTAGGTGGGTGGGTAGGTATAGGTAGGTGGGTGGGTAGGTATAGGTAGGTGGGTGGGTAGGTATAGGTAGGTGAGTGGGTAGGTATAGGTAGGTGAGTGGGTAGGTATAGGTAGGTGGGTGGGTAGGTATTATAGGTAGGTGAGTGGGTAGGTATAGGTAGGTGGGTGGGTAGGTATAGGTAGGTGGGTGGGTAGGTATAGGTAGGTGGGTGGGTAGGTATAGGTAGGTGAGTGGGTGAGTGGGTAGGTAGGTAGGTGGATAGGTAGGTGGGTGGGTGGGTGGCTCGGTAGGTAAGTAGGTAGGCAAGTAGGTAGGCAAGTAGGTGGGTGGGTGGGTAGGTAGGTGGGTGGGTGGGTAGGTAGGTGGATGGGTGGGTAGGTGGGTAGGTAGGTGGGTGGGTGGTGGGTGGGTGGGTGGGTGGGTTAAGTTAGGTAGAGAGAGAGAGAGAGTACAAAGGAAATCAAGCAACAACAGGTCTAGTGACCCTTCTAGGCTGCTTGTCCTCCAAAACACTGAGGATCAAGTGTCCAAACAGTGGTTTAGAGTGGGTAAGGGAACATTGGAAAGGGAACTACTGCCCTGGAACTAATGTCCGTGGCAGGATTAGGAAGTTAGTACGGTACAGATGAGTTAGTAACTGAGGGGGGGATAAAATAAAGTTATTAATTTACAAACGCAGTCAGTCGCGGGTTTGATGCGAGATATTTGTCTAAGCGGAGTTTAAATGAATTAACGGTGCTGCAGTCTATAACGTCTCGGGGAAGCCCATTCCACAAGTTGACAACTCGATTGAAGAAGAAATTCTTAGATTCGTGTGAGTTAAAAGATTTACCAATAATTTTGCAACCGTTTCCCCGCGTGTAATTAGATTGGTCGATAGTGAAGTACTTACTACAGTTCATATTGTCAATGCCATTGATGATTTTGAACACTTGAATTAAGTCACCTCCTAATCTGTGCTGGGTTAAAGGAAATAGATTTAATTCTCTAAGACGCTCTTCGTATGGTTTGTTCTTTAGGCTAGGTATCATTTTGGTAACTCTACGTTGAACTCGTTCTAGCTTGTATATATCTTTTTGGTAATAAGGGCACCAGGATTGAACGTAGTATTCCAGAAGAGGGCGGACTAAGGAATTGTAAAGGTTTAGGATAACTTCTTTGGATTTATGCTCAAATGACCTGCCTATAAAGCCAATTATTTTGTTTGCCTTCTTAACAACTTCTGAACATTGTTGACTCGGTTTTAGGTTACTCGATATTGTTACTCCCAGATCGGTTTCTCTGTTTACATTCTTAAACTGTGTGCCATTCATCGAATAGTTTGCTTTCTCATTTAGGTATCCGATACGTAGTACTTTACATTTATCCGCATTGAAACTCATTTGCCAAATTTGGGCCCAACATGACAATTTATCTAGATTGTGTTGCATATCGTCAACTTGTTCTTTTTAGAGTACGCTATTTGCAATTTTTGTATCGTCAGCAAATTTTGAGATTGTACAGGTGAGACCCTCATCTATGTCGTTGATGTAAATTAGAAAGAGAATTGGTCCTAGTACCGATCCCTGGGGTACCCCGCTACTTACATTGGTCCATTTAGATGCCTTACCGTTTATGACTACTCTTTGCTTTCTGTCGCTGAGGCAATTTTCTATCCATTTCAACACACCGTCTTGTATTCCATGCGCTTTTAGTTTTAGCAGTAAACGTTTGTGGGGAACTTTGTCAAAGGCCTTTTGAAAATCAAGGTATATAATATCTACAGCTTTACTCTCATCGTAGAGGTTGAGGATATCGTGGAAGAAGTCTAACAGGTTTGTTAAACAGGAACGTTTTTTACGAAAGCCGTGTTGAGTATTTTTAAGTAAGTTATTTGCCTCTAAGTGATTTACGAGTCTGTCTCTTATGACCGTTTCTAGCATTTTACATACAATTGAGGTTAAGCTAATTGGACGATAGTTACTGGGTAGGGATTTGCTGCCTTTTTTGAATATCGGTGTTACGTTGGCTAGCTTCCACTGATCAGGCATAGTCCCAGACTACAAGAATTCATTGAATAGCAATGTTAGTAGTTTGGAAAGCTCATCCTTAGCTTCCTTTAGAACTCTAGGCGAAATTGTATCAGGTCCAGGCGTTTTATTTACCTTGAGTTTATCTAAACAATTCAATACTTCTCTCTCTGTAACGGTGATATTGCTTAGAACATCTGAATTATCAATCTGAATCGGCGATGGTGTAGGGATATCACTGAGGTCTTCGGTTGTAAAAACTGAAGCAAAGAAGGTATTGAGGGCATTAGTCATTTGTACTTCGTCTTTGGTGTATTCTCTATTTTCATCGACTAACGGTCCAACAGTTGAAGTAACTACTTTTTTCTTTCTGATATAAATATAGAATTCTTTCGAGTTTGTTTTACTTTGATTCGCAACATGTAACTCCAGGGTCTTTTTACTTTGCTAAATTAACTTTTTGGCTTTGCGTCGTAGCTCTACAAATTCCACCCGTTCTTCGTCATTTTGTGAGGATTTTAATCTATCATTAGCAATTTTTGTTAGCAAGCAGACAGTCTGAAATATCTTTATTCCACCATTTGGGCTTATCATTATGGCCTGGACACCGTATTTTCGATGGTATGCAGTCTTGCACTGCCTTAACGTAAGTGGTTGTGAAACACTCCCAAGATGTATTTATGTCGTTATTGTTAGTCAGAAAGCTCCAGTCAGTTTCTTTAAGCTTTGATTTAAGTTTATGAAAATTTGTTTTCTTGAAATTAGGGACTTTCTCAATGCTGCTATTTGATTTGTTACTAGAAAACTTTAAAGTGAAAGTTATCGTAAGATGGTCGCTGTTACTGAATTCATCACCAACATTAAAATTCTCTATTAATTCTTCTTTTGTTGCGAGTACAAGGTCAAGCACATTATTACCACGGGTCGGAGATCGGAGAGAGCGAGAGAGGTGGTGATGGGGGTAGGAAGTTTCCCCTACTCCTAGTGACTCTAGCTCGCACTCCTGACTGTGTGAGGGCCCCTTAAGAGAGTGAGTATTAGCAAAAGAGACACATAATTAATTAAATCTATCTCTCCCAGATGACGGATTTCTACCTTGTTCGGGAACAGGTGTTCTCGACCTACCAGTCTTGGTTCTTCCACAAGGGTACAGCATGGATCTCAAAATTCAACACGAAAATATACCAGCTGACTGAATCTGGGCTTACCCCATACTGGATAAAGGTGAGGTGCACTAACCCTTTTCAAGCTACGATTAGTTAGTAAAAATAGAACTTCAGAGGCAATCAATCCTTCTGGATTATTAAGCCAGCACACTGTAAGTCAAGAATAGCGTCTTTCAAGCTACGATTAGTTAGTAAAAATAGAACTTCAGAGGCTATCAACCCTTCTGGAGTATTAAGGGGAGGAAGGACGTTTTTCTGGACCCCCTTCTCCCTATTGTTTAGCCCCACTATTTTTGAGATTATAAGAAGTTCGGCCCATTAGTTTGGCGATTTTAACACCTTTCGCCCCATTTCGTTGTCAATTTTAAGACCTTTCGTGCCATGTAGGTGCCAACAAATTTCTGGCGAGCGATAGCGAGCCTGCAATTTTAATAGGAACCAGCCTTCGGCCGGGACATTTTTCTACCGAAAAATGTACAAATTTATCTTGAAGGGGGGTCTATGTTTTATTTTTTCTAAGCTTGATTTAGGTCTAGGGAGGAAACTAAAAAAAAAAATGAATAAATGAATTAATAGACCAAAAAACGGCCAGTCTCCCCTTAATAACACCCAGACTAAATGTGTTCCCTTCTGCTTACGCCTCTTACAGGAGAAAACCGACGGCCTCCTGTCCAGCGAGCAGAGACGGCAACGGAGTGTCCATGAGGAGAACCAACGCAACAAGCCCCTGAGTTTAATACACCTCCAGGGGGCCTTCTACTGCCTTATCGGGGGCTATCTTCTCGGTACCGCGGCCTTCGTTTGCGAGTTAGGCCATTTTGGTCTATTCCTAAGTGGCCCTCGCAATTGAACCCTATAGGAGAGCATATTCGATTCCAAAATGACTCACAAAATTGAACTCTATAGGAACTCTCAAATGACTCTCGAAATTGAACCCTATAGGAACTCTCAAATTGAACCCTATAGGAGAGCATATTCGATTCCAAAATGACTCACAAAATTGAACTCTATAGGAACTCTCAAATGACTCTCGAAATTGAACCCTATAGGAACTCTCAAATGACTCTCGAAATTGAACCCTATAGGAGAGAATATTCGATTCCAATATGTCTTGTAATTCCTACAGAAATGCATATTAAAAAAAAAAAAAAAAAAAATACTAATACACGAACTCGCACACACTTTTCTCGAAGGGTGGTTTGCAAAATTATAGCTAAAGATGATGGAGGTCTAGGGAGCAAATTACAAACCTCGCCTAATTGATGAGTGCCAGGAACTAATGATGTGCTTTAAGGGGACATGGGCCGGTTTTCTGGATCACTTTCTCCCTCATGTTTAGCCCCATTAGTGTTCGGATGTTAAGAGGTTTGCCCCATTAGTTAGTCGATTTTAAGACCTTTCGCCCCATTTCTTCGTCGACATTTAGACCTTTCGTATTATTTAGGGGTCGATTTTTTCCCTGGCGAACGATAGTGAGCCTGTAATGTTGGAAGAACCGGCCTTTGGCCGGGACATTTTTCTACCGAAAAATGTACAAATTAATGTTGAAGGGGGATCTAATGGATGTTTTTTTTTAATTTGATGGAGGTCTAGGGAGGAAACTAGAAAAAATAATGAATACATGCAAAAATCGCCCAAAAAGTGAACCATCCCCTCTTAATATTTAGAACAGTGATACAAAGGCAACTCAACATGAATATAAAAAAATGAAAGATGCACATGGCAATAAATGTATGGATTGACAATTACTGTTGCAGATTGTACGTTTCTTAAATGTCATGATACTGACATAATATATATATATATATATAACTTACACATTCTACCTCATACAGTGTCTTGGCGAATGATGGTTGTATTAGTCATCAGACGAACTGTTACTCAAACGGCATAATTCCCAGTAGAATGTTTAGGTTTAAGGGAGGGTGGTTGTTTTTCTGGACCCCCTTCTACCTCATGATTAACCCCATTAGTTTTGACATTTTAAGACGTTCACCCTTTTAGTTTATCGATTTTAAGACATTTCACCCCATTTCTTTGTCAATATTAGGACCTATCGTGTCATTGGTGTTGATTTGTTCCTGGCCACCGATACCTAGCCCGTAATTTTAGGAGGAACTGGCCTTCGGCCAGGACATTCTTCTACAGAAAATTTACAAATTTTATCTCGAAGGGGGGTCTACGGGGTGGTCTACGGGGTGTTCTTTTTAAGCTTGGAGGTCTAGCGAGGGAAACAAAATGAATACATATATAAATACATATATAAATACATATATAAATACATATATAAATACATATATAAATACATATATAAATACATAGACCGAAAAAACAACCACCCCCTTAATTAGTCATTAAGTGGACTTCATCTGCTCATTATTGATTATCAAATGAATGTAACTCCTTTCCCTAAGTGTTTGCAATCAAAACAAGTCAATTTAGAGCACATTGTACTACAAAATTTACTGTTTCCGATGAAATCAACCTAATTGTTAGTCAATATGGTATCGTAGAATTAAATATATATTACTGGATGTGCATGCAGCATTGATCTTTGTTTGATTTGTACCTTTATTCTACTTGACCATTTACGAGTTTCAAGCTTAAGGGGGATCACCTGCTTTTTTTCTCTCCTTTTCTCTCTTTCTCTGGCTTGTATCCACTCGGTCCCATTCAGCCTACTGTTTTAAGACGTTTATCCCCGTTCAGGTGTCGATTTTTTTTCCTGGCGAGTGCTAGCGGAGCCAACATATTTTGTTTTTAAATGTGTTTGACAGCAGGCTAATTTTGTAAATTTTTCGATAGAAAAATTTCTCCGGCAAAGCCGGATTTCTCCATATATAACCTGGATGGGGATAAACGTCTTAAAACAGTAGGATGAATGGGGCCGAATGGATACAAGCCAGATACAAAGAGAAAAGGCGATAAAAATAGCATGTGACCCCCCCCTTAAAGGCTGATGAAGCTGTAAACATTGATATTAAACGGAAATGATAAACTACTAATGTAGGTTTCTGGTGGATAGAAAGTTATGTTGAATTTGAATTTGAATTGGTGTGTATATATATATATATATATATATTATATATATGCACAGCAACCAAAGATGGTAAATTCTTCCAAATATCGATATCAAAACAGCTCCAACTTCCTCAGAGGTTGAATCTCGCAAGTGGCCCATTGTACAGCTGCCTTCACGTATTGCCTGGACGCTGATTTCGAAAACTGCGAAACGTGTACTAGACACCACAACGTTTACTATGGACCCAAACCTCCCACAACAAACAACATTCAGGGAGGATACATAAATATGGGAACTAAATTCGTGCATCTAATGAGGTCCAGACAGGTAAGGTAACTGAAGGCAACACTACAAATAATAGTTTAAATAACACACACACACACACACACACACACACACACACACACACACACACAGTCACACCTTTGTGTTAGGATAATTTTTAAATAATGGTTTTCCAATTAAATTCTTGACAAAAATAAAAATATCTATAAAATATAATTATGCAAACTAATGAGCTGAACAGTTAGCATGATGGCTTCTCTCACACACACACACACACATGGTCAAGGTCCCTATTACTACGCGGGATTTATTACGCTAATGTTTCTTCCTGCCAACATTTATCAAAGAGGATACTTATCAGCGACCGTGTGGTTTTAAGGGGGTAATACTCGCTATTTCTGGACCCCCTTCTCCCTCATGTATAGCATAATATTAGTTTTGAGGTCTTAAGACGTTCGTTCTATTAGTTTGGCGATTTTGAGACCTTTCGTCCCATTTCTTTGTCAATATCAAGATCTTTCGTGCCATTTAGGTGTCGATTTTTTCCTGGCGAGCGTCAGCGAGCCTCTAATTTTAGAAGGAACCGGCTTTCGGCCGGGACATTTTTCAATCGAAAAATGTACAAATTTATCTCTAGGAGGTGTTTTTCTAAGCTTGATGGAGGTCTAGCGAGGAAACTCAAAAATAATAAATAAATTAATATATAGACCAAAAACCAAGCACTACCCCCTTAATGGGAGGTCTCCACTTGAGGGATTTTTTTCTTGATCCCTTTCTCCCTCATGATTAGCCCCATTGCTTTTGAGATTTTAAGACGTTTGCCCCATTAGTTTAGCGATTTTAAGAACTTTCACCCCATATTAAGACCTTTCGTGCAATTCAGGTGTCAATTTTACCCTGGCGAGCGATAGCGAGCCTGTAATTTAAGAGGAACCGGCCTTCGGCCGGGACATTTTTCTACCAAAAAATGTACAAATTTATCTTGAATGGGACTCCAGGGGTTGTAATTTTAAGCTTGATGGAGGTCTAGGGAACAAACTAAATACCTCCCCTTAATGCTAGAATATAACTATAGTTGTATTGTTGTTGTTATGATTACACTAAGTGATATTATGTATATTTAAATGCAGTGACGATAAACATAAACCACCTATCTTAACCTCTCGTGTATTTCGTATTATCCTTGGTAACATAAAGACAGACTACATTTCGCATGAACAAAGCCGTTTTTGTCATAGCCTCGTTCAGAGTTGTAACCTCATACTAAATTAATATATAAAAGATACACTTAAGCAATGTCACAATGCATCAAACTGACACATGAGTTACCCAAGACCTTCACTGATACATTACTGTCTGCTGGTATCCCTATTTGATCCGGGGGAAGCCTTCTTGGGCCTCCCATGTTTCTATCCATTAGTTAGGAGAATTTAAGACGGTTTACCCCATTAGTTGGGCGATAGTAAAACGTTTCACCCCAATCAGGTGTTTTATTATTTCTACTATTACACCCCCCCCCCCCCCCACACACACACAGACACACACGGGCGACCTATAGCGACCCTGTAACTTACAACGAATACACCTTCGACCGGGATATTTATCTTTCTAAACCAAAAAAAAAAAAAAAAATACAAATTAAGCTTGAAGGGGGTGTCGTGTGGGTGGGCAGTTTTTACTCTGAAGGAAGTATGGGAAGGGCTTTTGTTAGCCTACAACACACGAAAATGGGAAAAGCCAGCCATATCCTGAACAATAAGGAAACACAATAATAAAGGAAACACAATATCATAATAACCCACGAGGATTATATTAGTTTGAAGACAGTCTGGAGAGATGTTTTTGTTAGCGTAGTGGACAAACTAGAAATACGTTGCTCGATTACGTAGAATATACATAAATTAAAGATTAGATAAATAATGATAAAATAGAGATAGAGATAAATTACATACATAAAGACTACATACATAAATTACATACATACATACATAATACATACATACATACATAATACATAAATTACATACATAAAGACTACATACATAAATTACATACATACATACATAATACATACATACAATAAATTACATACATAAAGACTAGACTAGACTTAAGGAGTGCGTGCGGAGTTACTTGGAGGGATAGACAGACTAATGAGGAAGTAAGAAGGTGTGGTGTGGAGGTAGATGTGCTGGAAAGTGTGAAAAGGAATAACTTGAGATGGTTCGGCCATATGGAACGTATGGAAAGCGAGAGAATGACTAAGAGGGTGTACGAGAGCGAGGTGGAGGGACAGAGAGGGAGAACTAGACCGAATGAGAGGTGGAAGGATGGAGTGAGGAAGTACATGAACGAAGGCGGTGCTTGTTGGGGGGAGGGACGTCGACTGACTGGGGACAGAGGTGCATGGGGGCGGTTCGTTCGTGTCCACCCCTTCGGGGATCACGGCGTCAGGCAATAGATAGATAGATAGATAGATTAAACAGAACAAAGCCACCAGCCAGTCTAAAAGGGGGGGGGGTCTGTCTCTCTCTCTCTCTCTCTCTCTCTCTCTCTCTCTCTCTCTAAGTTAAACATATTGGTATAGCCACTGGTCCAAGAACCGGGGTTATTTATGGCCTTATAAACACCAGTACTCGGGATGCTTCTCACGGGACCGTTCATGGGGAGATTTTTTTTTTTTTTTAATACTTACAATAGAGGAGACAGAAGAGAGAAAGAGAGAGAGAGAGAGAGAGAGAGAGAGAGAGAGAGAGAGAGAGATAGAGAGAGAGAGAGAGAGAGAGAGAGAGAGAGAGAGAGAGAGAGAGAGAGAGAGAGAGAGAGAGAGAGAGAGAGAGAGAGAGAGAGAGAGAGAGCGAGAGCGAGAGAGAGAGCGAGAGCTAGAGAGAGAACAAAACTATACAGCTAATCAAATTGCAGCTTAGGAAATAGACTCGTGGAAGGATCTGACTGACACCTGTCCAGCCAACCAGTGAGTAATTACCTGTCTCACCTGTGGACCACCTCAAGAGACCTACAATTTCATTTCTTTTTAAGGGGAGGTGGGTTCGTTTTTCTGGACCCCCTTCTTCCTCGTGTTTAGCCCCATTAGTTTTCATATGTTATGACGTTCGACCCATTAGTTCGACGATTTTAACACTTTCGCCCAATTTCGTTGTCAATTTTAAGACCTTTCGTGTCATTTAGGTGTCGAATTTTTCCTGGCGAGCGATAGCAAGCCTGTAATTTTAAGAGGAAACGGCCTTCGGCCAGGAAATTTTTCGGTATATATTTTTCTTGAAGGGGGGTCTACGAGCTTTTTTTTAAAGTTTGATGGAAGTCTAGCGAGGAAACTAAAAATTATATGAATAACTGAATAAATCGAGAAAAAAACCCACCGATTCCCTTAACAGCATATTTGGCTAGAAAATCGTCAATTTCTTGCCAGCTTATAAAAAAAAAAAAATTGACGGCATTTAGACCATCTCTGTTTCTGGCAAACTTAGATGGTTATCATTTTGGTACGAGGGCTTCTGAATTTAGGTTCTTAAGGGGAGATGGTTCACTTTTTGGGCGATTTTTGCATGTATTCATTATTTTTCTAGTTTCCTCCCTAGACCTCCACCAAATTTAAAAAAAATATATCCATTATATCCCCCTTCTAGATTAATTTGTACATTCTTCGGTAGAAAGATTTCCCGGCCGAAGGCCGGTTCTTCCAACATTACAGGCTCACTATCGTTCGCCAGGGAAAAAATCGACACCTAAATAGAACGAAAGGTCTAAATATTGACAATGAACTGGGGCAAAAGGTCTTAAAATCGACTAACTAATGGGGCAAACATCTTAACATCTGAAAACTAATGGGGCTAAACATGAGGGAGAAAGTGGTCCAGAAAACCGGCCCACCCCCCCCTTAAAACTTCGGCTATACCCTGTTCGAAATCGGTTGACCAGAAATCGTGAACCCTAACCTTCTAAAACTCAAAAAGCGCTAGAGCAAACGGGCTGTAGATTACCACACCTATTCCCTGACTGACCCTTCCCAAATGGTAGAAATATTAGCTGGATTACTGTAGTCGTTCGCGAGTTATAGAGGTTAATGTTGAAGAGTGTTGGCCTACTTGCTATGAACAGGGTATAAGCTGCAGTATTCTACCCTCAGTCATCCCACACCAATGAATGTAGAGTCGCTAAAATATTGCCAGAAATAGCTACCAAACCCAAAAATAATGACGGGAATGCACTCGTGTGAAACCCGCCTTTAAGGGGAGGTATTTAGTTTGTTCCCTAGACCTCCATCAAGCTTAAAATTACACCCCCTTGAGTCCCTTTCAAGATAAATTTGTACATTTTTCGGTAGAAAAATTTCCCGGCCGAAGGCCGGTTCCTCTTAAATTACAGGCTCGCTATCGCTCGCCAGGATAAAATCGACACCTGAATGGCACGAAAGGTCTTAATATGGAGCGAAAGTTCTTGAAATCGCTAAACTAATGGGGCAAACGTTTTATAATATCAAAAGCAATGGGGCTAAACATGAGGGAGAAAGGGGTCAAGAAAAAAATCCCTCAAGTGGAGATCTCCCCTTAAGACCCGCCATCTGTGGGTTTTAGAGGGATAATAACACACCTTTATTATAGGTTCCATGGCCTTCGGGGGGGGAAAAAAAAAAAAAAAAAAAAAAAAAATTGTAAAGAACTAAGAAGCGGCTGATCCGGGGTGCGATACAGGATTGGGGGTGGGGGTGGGGGGGGGGGGGGGGGGGGGGGGGGGGGGGAACAGACTAATTAGGGTCTACTGGCATATGTTATAAGGGGAGATGGTCGATTTGTCTGGCCCTCCTTCTCCCTCGCGTTTAGCCGCCTTAGTTTTCAGATTCTAAGACGTTTGGTCCAATAGTTTGGCGATTTTTAGACCCCATTTTTCTGTTAATATTAGGAACTTTCAAGCCATTTAGGTGTCGATTTTTTCCTGGCGAGCGATAGCGAGCCTGTATTTTTAAGAGGAACTGGCCTTCGGCCGGGACATTTTTCTACCGAAAAATGTACAAATGCATTTCGAAGAGGGATCTAGGGGTTTTCATTTTGAGGTTGATGGAGGTCTGGGGAGGAAACTAAACTAAAAATTTAAAATATGAAAATAAATAAACTAAATATATACGCCCATCTCCCCTTATTACATATATACGCCCATCTCCCCTTAATAAATATATACGCCCATCTCCCCTTAATCAATATATACGCCCATCTCCCCTTAATAAATATATACGCCCATCTCCCCTTAATACATATATACGCCCATCTCCCCTTAATACATATATACGCCCATCTCCCCTTAATAAATATATACGCCCATCTCCCCTTAATAAATATATACGCCCATCTCCCCTTAATAAATATATACGCCCATCTCCCCTTAATAAATATATACGCCCATCTCCCCTTAATAAATATATACGCCCATCTCCCCTTAATAAATATATACGCCCATCTCCAATCAAATATATACGCCCATCTCCAATCAAAATATATACGCCCATCTCCAATCAAAATATATACGCCCATCTCCAATCAAAATATATACGCCCATCTCCCCTTAATCAATATATACGCCCATCTCCCCTTAATAAATATATACGCCCATCTCCCCTTAATCAATATATACGCCCATCTCCCCTTAATCAATATATACGCCCATCTCCCCTTAATCATTGCGAACCTGCAATATAAGATATAAGTGGAGGTCCGGGTCAGGGAATATTATATCTCAATCATCGGGGGAGGTTAAGGGGAGGTTTTTAGTTCGTTCCCTAGAATTCCATCAAGCTTAAAATTACACCCCCTAGACCCCCTTTCAAGATAAATTTGTACATTTTTCGGTAGAAAAATGTCCCGGCCGGACGCCGGTTCCTCTTAAATTACAGGCTCGCTATCGCTCGCCAGGATAATATCGACACCTAAATGGCACGAAATGTCTTAAAAATTGACAGAAATGGGGCAAAAGTTCTTAAAATCACCAAACTAATGGGGCGAACATCTTAGAATATCAAAAGCAATGGGGCTAAACATGAGGGAGAAAGGGGTCCCGAAAAAAATCCCTCAAGTGGAAATCTCCCCTTAAGATGCGCGGATACGATGAAATATGATACGTAATGGCTGTGATCTATGCCGAAGTTATGGCCGATGTATTATGTAGATCAAGGGGGAGGGGCCGTGTTTCTGATCCCCCTTCTCCCTCGTGTTTAGACCCATTAGTTTTCAGATTTCAATAGGTTTGCCCCATTAGTTTGTCGATTGTATGACCTTGTTGCCTCATTATGTTTTGGTCACTATTAAGACCCTTCGTGACATTTAGGTGTCGATATTTTTTTTTTTCCTGGCGAACGATAAGTGAGCCTGTAATTTTGGATTAGGCCGGGAAATTGTTCTGCCGAAAAATGTACAAATTAATCTAGACGGGAGATCTGATGGCTGTTTTATTAAGTTTGATGGAGGTCTAGGGAGGAAACTAAACAAATAATATATACATGAAAAAATCGACCAAAAAATGGAACCATCCCCCTTTAAGGGAAGAGCACGTAGCTTTTACATACCGGTACATGTTTACCAAAGTAATAAGCCATTCCGTTCCCCAGTAAGTGATATAAGTCAAATCTTAACCAACAATTTAGATACCTGGACCTCCAAGCAAAATGTGCGGTACAGTAGCGGTCAAAAATCGTGTTAAGGTCCACCAAAACGCCAATTGCAAACGGTCACTCCTATAAAAAACTTCTGTTCTAATCGATCTCTGTTCTAATCGATCTCTGTTCTAATCGATCTCTGTTCTAATCGATCTCTGTTCTAATCGATCTCTGTTCTAATCGATCTGTTCTAATCGATCTGTTCTAATCGATCTCTGTTCTAATCGATGTTTTAATCGATCTCTGTTTTAATCGATCTCTGTTTTAATCGATCTCTGTTCTAATCGATCTCTGTTCTAATCGATCTCTGTTCTAATCGATCTCTGTTCTAATCGATCTCTGTTTTAATCAATCTCTGTTCTAATCAATCTGTTTTAATCAATCTCTGTTTGCTATCTATGTTCTAATCGATCTCTGTTCTAATCTATCTCTTTTCTAATCGATGTTCTAATCTATCTCTGTTCTAATCGATTTCTTCGAATTGTTCTCTGGTTTTAATCGATCTGTTTTAATCGATCTCTGTTTTAATCGATCTCTGTTTTAATCGATCTCTGTTCTAATCAATCTCTGTTCTAATCAATCTGTTCTAATCGATCTGTTCTAATCGATCTGTTCTAATCGATCTCCGTTTTAATTGATCTCTGTTCTAATCGATCTGTTCTAATCGATCTCTGTTCTAATCGATCTCTGTTCTAATCGATCTCTGTTCTAATCGACCTCTGTTCTAATCGATCTCTGTTCTAATCGATATCTGTTCTAATCGATATCTGTTTTAATCGATCTGTTTTAATCGATCTCTGTTTTAATCGATCTGTTTTAATCGATCTCTGTTCTAATTGATCTCTGTTCTAATTGATCTCTGTTCTAATTGATCTCTGTTCTAATTGATCTCTGTTCTAATCGATCTCTGTTCTAATCGATCTCTGTTCTAATCAATCTCTGTTCTAATCGATCTGTTCTAATCGATCTCTGTTCTAATCGATCTCTGTTCTAATCGATCTCTGTTTAAACCGATCTCTGTTTCAATCAATCAATTTTCTAATCGACCTCTGTTCTAATCTATCTATGTTCTAATCTATCTATGTTCTAGTCTATCTCTGTTCTAATCTATCTATGTTCTAATCTATCTCTTTTCTAATCGATCTGTTCTAATCTATCTCTGTTCTAATCGATCTCTTTTCTAATCGATCTCTTTTCTAATCGATCTGTTCTAATCTATCTCTTTTTCTAATCGATCAGTTTTAATCGATTAGTTTTAATCGATCTACCTTCTAATTGAGCTGTTCTAATAGATTTCTTCGAATTGTTCTCTGTTCATGAGAGTTATGAAGCAATTTAATTAGTAATGAACAGAAAAGGCGTGTAGGGGTTTCGTATCATTTAACAAGGCCTATAGACTATACACACCCGGCCTCACCACACCGTCTTTCAACAACTCCGGCGGATTTACCTTCAAAGAGAGTTATTGAACGAAACAGTCTTAATTCAATTCGATAAAGACTAGCGAATTTCAAACGTATTGAACCATTATGCAATGAGAGTTTTCTTTAGTAAAGTTCTTGATTCACATTCTTAAGAACCTTTGAAGTTTAGGAGTGTCTAACCAATTGTGGATATGAACACCAGGCCTTAGACCAGGCTAATAATGAAAATTAACAATTATTATATTTCAACACCACAAAAGTTAATATTATTTTCCAACTTTAAATATGCTATTGTATGTGGTTGACAGGCTAGCCTTGGCTACTACAAATAGCAGGAGTGGGATGTTAAGGAGAGATCTCCACTTGAGGGATTTTTTTCTTGACCCCTTTCTCCCTCATGTTTAGCCCTATTGCTTTTGATATTATAAAACGTTTGCCCCATTAGTTTAGCGATTTTAAGAACTTTCACCCCATATTAAGACCTTTCGTGCAATTCAGGTGTCGATTTTATCCTGGCGAGCGATAGCGAGCCTGTAATTTAAGAGGAATCGGCCTTCGGCCGGGACATTTTTCTACCGAAAAATGTACAAATTTATCTTGAAAGGGACTCCAGGGGGTGTAATTTTAAGCTTGATGGAGGTCTAGGGAACAAACTAAATACCTCCCCTTAATCTAGATTGGACAGTCCAATCCTATCCATAGAGTGATGCACTGTCCGAGTTTCAAACCCCTGTCAAGCTTGGCATAACATGAGCCAATCCGCGTTTTGAAACTTACTTACTTACACTACGAGAGGCTATACCTAAGCTAAATATATTCGTTTGAAAGTAGCTGGATTCATACAGAATAACCGTCATAGTTTAGAGAGGTGCATTTGAGATTGTGTTTCCACCTTTTCCCCAAGACAGATAGGATAATTCCTAAGCTGAATACATTTACCTCCCCTCCTACTTATCCCTAATATCCTAATCTCTTCTGAAGATGTCATTCCTACCCTCTGCAGCACCGTTGATTCTTTTAAACTTTGCCTAGACAAATATCTTGCCTCAAATCCGCGACTGAGTGCGTTTGTAAATGAATACCTTGATGTTATTCCCCCCTCAGATTCACCAAAGATTATTACGTAGACAAATTACTAAGATGTTAATCTCTTTTTCTCAGATATACGAAACATCACTTAAACTGTGGTATGTTACTAACCCATCTGTCTCATTTCTGGGAGCATATACGGGTTATCAGGGCTCCTGCAGGGGAGAGAAGAAAAGTGGAGAGAGAGACGAGAGAGAGAGACGAGAGAGAGAGACGAGAGAGAGAGAGAGAGAGAGAGAGAGAGAGAGAGAGAGAGAGAGAGAGAGAGAGAGAGAGAGAGAGCGAGAGAGAGAGAGAGAGAGAGCGAGAGAGAGAGCGAGAGCGAGAGAGAGAGAGCGAGAGCGAGAGCGAGAGAGAGAGAGAGAGAGAGAGAGAGAGAGAGAGAGAGAGAGCGAGAGAGCGAGAGAGAGAGCGAGAGAGAGAGAGCGAGAGCGAGCGAGAGCGAGAGCGAGCGAGAGCGAGAGAGCGAGAGCGAGAGAGCGAGAGAGCGAGAGAGCGAGAGCGAGAGAGCGAGAGCGAGAGAGCGAGAGAGAACAGACGAGAAGAGAAGAAGAGAGAGACTCCAATCTTGCCTTCATCTCTCCCCCTTGGTATGAACTCGGGTGAAGGTGGAGTTTTTCGTGCGCCGTGTACACATTCTGGACATTTCTGGGAGAGTGTACGGGTTATCAAGGCTCCTGCAGTGTGGTCGGGGCTACTCAAGATATTATCGGAGTGAATATGCAAAGGAGGGAGGGAGGGAGGGAGATAGATAGTTAGTTAGTTAATTCTTTATTTCATAAAAGGTTACATGGTAACATTTTACATATATACAGTGTATAAAATTTCATCCTACCGCAAGGTGGGTTCATTATTTTGAACATACAGTATCCGTGACTTAATGACATCTATGTCATTTTCCATCATGCTTTCAATGTTATACTCTGAAAGTAGTACAGACTTGGCTTCGTTAGCCAGGAACAGATCCTCGGACACATTTAACAGGCATTTTCTGTAATATTTGCAGGGATTACTAATTATTTTATAACTAAACCTGATTCTCTGCCAATTTATAAAATGATTAAACGTCATTAGTCCTGCAAGGTGACTTGCATTATGGTTGCTCTCCCAGTATCTTAGCTTCATAATTTTCTTTATTGCCTATTGCAAATTGTTTCAATACATAACATTTCTTATTACAGAACCACAATTCTGATCCATAAAAACTCATACAATAACTCTGGAATAATTTACTAAATACATTACAGCTAACGCTAGAAAATTTCCGCAAAAGGCAATTGAATTCGTTATAAAACTTATTCCTGCATCTTATTATGTCTTTGTCATTATGCAAATTGCAATCTATTACAAAGCCAAGATATCTACATTCGTGTACAACTTCTAACTTACTTTCATATAAATAAAATCGGATCCTTGACATTATCGTGTTTGTGCTTAAAATACATACAAACGGACTTACTTGGATTAATTTCAATATCAATTGCCTTTGCTTCATTTTCAATTATGTTCAATAATTCTTGTAAACCTGATGAAGAAGGAGAAAGCAGAACCAAGTCATCGGCATAAGCAATTATGTTGCTAGATCTGTTACCCAACTTGCAGCCTGTACTACTCTCAGATACTTTTTCTATCATGTCATTAATGTAAATATTAAATAGAACTGTTGACAGAATACCACCTGGTCTCACTCCATTTTTAATTTTCCAAGGATCTGATACTGCATCTTTATGCTTAGTAGCTACGCTTTGATTCCTATATAAGAAATATAAAATATTTACATAAAATATAGGAATATTTAATTTTACAAGTTTATGAATAAGCTAAAAATGAATAACTTTATCAAAAGCTTTCTTCAGATCTATAAAAGAGGCATATACATTTGAGCTTAAAGAATTATATCTTAAAATGGTTTCCTTTAAAACTAAGCATGCTGTAGACGTAGAGTGATTCACTCTAAATCCATGCTGTCTGTCATTAAAAGTCACATACCGTTCAATATGGTATTTTAAACAATACTCAAACAGTTTGAGGAACACTGAGGATGATACAATTGGTCTGTAATTTTCTATATCACTCTGATCTTTGAATTTATCCTTTACTAAAGGTAAAATAACTCCAAAAGTAATTCTTTCAGGCAAATATCCATGTGTGACAAAAGACGAAAAGAGTTTAGCTAATAGCTTCACTAAATATTCAGAACCATGTTTGATATGATTTGAATGTACATTATCGTAACCAATGACATACTTAAGGTCACTAATTCCTTTACATACATCATTTATATTAATATTTCCTAATAACTGTCCTTTTCTTACATTCGCATTTAATTTTGTGGTAAGGTACTGGTACTTTAAATTAGATATATTTTGAAATTTTTCGTCATCAAAGATGCCTTTAAACCTCTGAGAGAATTGTTCAGCTACAAGAATTGCTTCACATTCTGGGTGGCATAGAGAGAGAGAGAGAGAGAGAGAGATATATAGATAGATAGATAGATAGATAGAGAGAGAGAGAGGTAGGTGTGTGTGTGAGAAAGACAGACACACACAAGAGAGAGAGAGAGAGAGAGAGAGAGAGAGAGAGAGAGAGAGAGAGAGAGAGAGAGAGAGAGTGAGAGAGAGAGAGAGAGAGAGAGCGAGAGCGAGCAAGGGGGGGGAGAGATAATAATTAAATTATACAATAAATTGGCGACAAAGCCATAACAAAAACAAGGTATTTTAATATAGTGGATAATGACAATTACCAATAATGATAGAGGCGTACACCATAGCTATCAATAGTTAGAAATCAAAACAACAAAATCCCTTTGACGAAAAATGGAGCATAGTAAACGACGCTAAAATGATGTACAATATGACGATAACATGCAAAAAAAAAAAAAAAAAAAAAAAATATATATATACTGTATATATATATTATACAGTATATAAATAAATGAATAAATAAATAAGTAGTTAAAATATATAAATAAATACCGGTACATAAATAAATATGTAGGGAAAATAAATAAATAAATAAATAAATAAAAAAACTATATAGAAAAAAATCATGACAACAAAAACCAAGAATGGCTAAATGTGGCTATGAATACAAAGCAGACAAACTATACACTATTTCTTTTCAGCGGACTATAAATGGACCCCTTGCGAGTTTCGTTCTATAGGGAAGTTGGAGCTGTAGACATCGATATTTAGCAGAATAACCAGCTATAATACGGTTTTAGTACATTTATAAATATACATAAAACCCAATTCAACATACTATATATCTATCCATCAGAAACCTACATAATTACTATATTTGGGTTTATTATCGATGTATACAGGCCGAACTTCCTTATAGCCTGAAACTCGCAAGTGGTCAATTGAAACCCCTTAACAGCTGATGTATCGATACTTGATGGAGAAAAAAATAGAATTACTACGGCTCCGCAGCATATTAAGGGAGCCCACCTCGTTTTGTTTTTGTCTCTTGCTCTCCCTCTCTCTTTGGTTTAGATCCAATCGGCCCATTCAGCCTACTGTTTTAAGACGTTTACCCCCATCCAGGTGTCAATTTTTTTACTGGTGAGCGGTAGCGAGCCAGCATATATATATTTTTCTTTTGACAGCAAGCTAAATTCGTACATTTTTCGATGGAAAAATTTCTCCGGTGAAGACGGATCTCTCCATACAATGCTGGCTCGCTATCGCTCGCCAGGGACACCTGGATGGGGATAAAAGTCTTAAAACAGTTGGTTGGATGGGGCCGAATGGATACAAGCCAGGGAAAGAGAGAAAGAAAGAAAGATAAAAAAAAACCGGTGAACTCCCTTAAGGGACTATATTCTCTGACCCTGGCTATATTAGTAGGGTTCGAACAAGCCGTATGATAAGAGGGTGGAGGTGGGGGGGGGGGGGAGGTCGAAGGAGAGGGAGGGCCAAGGTGGTACCAGGTGAAAGGGTAAATAGGACAGGTGAGAAGACGGAGCAGGACAGGTAAAGATAAGGGGGACCAGGTGAAGACAGAAGGGGTAGGTGGGATAGGTAAAGAGAAGTGGGAACCAGGTGAAGGGGGCAAATGGGACAGGTGAGACGACTAGGTAGGACAGGTAAAGAGAAGTGAGAACCAGGTGAAGACAGAAGAGGTAGGTGGGACAGGTAAAGAGAAGGGGTACCCGGTGAAGGGGTAAACGGGACAGGTGAGAAGACGGAGCAGGACAGGTAAATATAAGGGGGTACCAGGTGAAGGGGTAAATGAGACAGGTGAGAAGACGGGGCAGGACAGGTAAAGATAAGGGCAACCAGGTGAAGACAGAAGAGGTAGGTGGGACAGTTTAAGAGAAGGGATACCAGGTGAAGGGGTAAATAGGACAGGTGAGACGACAGGTGAGACGACAGGGCACGACAGGTGATGAGAAGGGGAACCAGGTGAAGACAAAAGGGGTGAGTGGGACAGGTAAGGATATGGGGTACCAGGTGAAGGGGTAATGGGACAAGTGAGACGACGGGCCAGGACAGGTAAAGAAAATTGAAACCAGGTGAAGAGAGAAGGGGTGAGATAGGTATAGATAAGGGGAACCAGTTGAAGGGGTAAATGAGACAGGAGAGACGACGGGGCACGACAGGGAAACAGAAGGGGAACCAGGTGAAGGGGTAAATGGACAGGTGAGACGACGGGGCAGGACAGGTGAAGACATTTGTAAAGTTGCAGCCAGAATATCAAGGTGCGCTAAGTGGAAGAGATTAAAATGTGCTCGTTGTGGAGGGGAGAGGGTTTGACCAGGTGAAGGCAAAAGGAAAAGGGGTAATAGGACAGGTGGAACGGCGGGACAGGAGAGGTAAAGAGATGTGTAAAGTTGCAATAAGAAATTAAGTGTGCGCCACCCGACAAGAGGCACAGGCAGATGAGAAGATATGTTGTTTGTTGCATAGCAAAATATATTATAGAAAGTTATAGTGCAATATAATATAACATGACACAAATAACGAACATATACAAACCTTGATGATAGGGTGACCTATAATAAAATGGTCAACGCGGTCAGCTTACGGCCAAACGTACCCTGATGGGGAGGCTCTTCACACTGTTCACCAATTACTAAATATGAAGGATTATAGGCGTATGCTTTACTGTGTGAACTGGTATTATGAACTTTTCCACTTCAGTGTAAACAAAATCTCTAAACCCACAAAATGACAACAAAATTATTCATAAAAAAACGATACTTGTTGAAATGCACGTCGAAATTGTAGGAAAAACAAAAATAGATGCCTGGCAAGTGTTTTAGGTAGGTTTATTTTGGTGGGGTTGATTAGTTATTAAGACAGTATAACCGACATAGGATTATGGAAATATGAGTGGTGAAGCGACAGTAAATAAGGGAAGATAACAGAATCAAAGAGTAAAGAAAGGAGAAGAGAGAAGGGGAGAGGAGCTGAAGGGAAAAGAAGTAACAAGGAGGAAAAAAATCTAAAAATAAGAGAACAAAAAAAGAACAGAGCACAAAAGAGGATAAGATAGAAGAGGATAAATTAGGAGAGATAAAAAGGGTTAAAAGAGGATAGGATAAGGATGAAATAGAATAGGATAGAACAAGATTAGCTAAGATAAAAACATAGGATAGGATATAAGATAGGATAAGGAAACAGAAGAGGATAGAATAAAGCCGGCGTCCCATGATATCCCCTCCTCCTCCTCCTCCGAAAATCACCCCTGCTCTCCCCCCCCCCCCTCCTCCTCTTCCTCTCCCCACCCTCCTCCTCCTATTCCACATCTTTCCCCTCCTCCCCAAAATCCTCCCTCCTCCTCCTCGTCTCCCCCCTTGTTCCCCCACCCCTCCTCCTCCTCTCGCAATCCCTCCTCCTCCTTCTCTCTCAATCCCCCCCCCTCCCGCTTCACCTGTTGATAATACCCAACAACACCAGCCACTATTCATACAGAATAGCTCACCTTGACATATACAGCATATTACCATCCTTCCCGATCTACGGTATCTTTCGCTTCTCTGAGTGGTGGGTGGGGGGAGAGCCTTCTGTGTTGCTAGCCTTACCTTCCACTTAATAGCAAATGTTGTTAGAATTAAGTTCGGACTGCCTAGTAGGGGTCGCAAGGTCTGTCCAGTCTGTGTATCTATATAACTCTCCTAAAGTCGGTGTCAAATAATGGTTACTTTAGCGGGAGATGTATCGGAGTCACAGCATCAGAGTTCAAACGTAGCTAAAATTCAGTCTACTACAGTATATTCACTGTAAGTAGGCGAAAAATCATGGCCTCTAACCTCTGTAACTCAAAAACGACTAGAGTAATCGAGTTAATAGTTCTACCATTTGGGAACAGTCAGTCAAGGAATAGATGTGAAAATGTACAGCCAATTTGCTCTAGCCCTTTTTGAGTTTGTATCTTAACCCCTCCTGTACCAGCGACGTCATTTTGATTTCATTCTAGCTACATTTACACGATTTATTAAGCTTAGGAAGGATATGTGGCAGCTTGAGATTCATTGAGATAGTCTGCAACCTTTTAATGGGTAGACGTCTCTTCCTAAGCTTAATAACATCGCTTAATCATTGCCAGAATATAATAAAAAGGATGTCGCCGGTACTGAATGGGTTAAGAACTGCTGATGGTGCACAGTCCAAATTAATATATAAACATACAGCAGAGAGAGAGAGAGAGAGAGAGAGAGAGAGAGAGAGAGAGAGAGAGAGAGAGAGAGAGGGGGGGGGGGGGGATGAAACTGTAAGGGCGACCATTAGGGATGAATGGTGGCTCGCGCTTCGGCCTGTGTAGGATATTATCAGGAGGCGGCGGAAAGGTTAGGGGAGGAGGAGGAAGGAGGAAGGGTTAGGGTGGAGGAGCAGGGGGGAGAAAAGGAGGAGGAGGGGAGGACGAGGAGGAAGGGATGGGGAGAAGAGGAGGAGTGGGGCGTTTGGGAGAGGAGGGGTTGGGGGCGGAGGAGGGGGTTGGGAGAGGAGGGGGGGCAGGGGTTGGGAGAGAAGGGGGGCAGGGGATGGGAGGAGGATGGGGGTTGGGGTTGGGAGGAGGAGGGGGTTGGGAGAGGAGAGGGGGGTTGGGGTTGGTAGGAGGATGGGTGGTTGGGGTTGGGAGGAGGGGGGGTTGGGTTTGGGAGGATGGGGGAGAGGAGAAGAAGAGGAGGAAGTTGGGGGTTTGGGTGAAGAGGAGGCGAGGGGGGTTGGAAGAGGAAGAGGAGGAGGAGAAGGGGTGGTTCAGGAGAAGAGGAGAGGGTGGGGGTTTGGGAGAGGAAGGAGGAGAGGAGAATGAGAAAAGGGTGTGGGGTGTGGGGTGTGGGGTGTGGGGTGGGGGGGAGGGGAGTGCAAACAAGGACGGCGGCCCCCCGAGGAAGTAGACAAGGCAAGAATGCAGATTAGACAGTAGCCATAGCACTATCGGAGAAGCTATGAGAGTCCAGGCGAGAAGATGTGGAGATACGAGGTGTGGAACCAGGAACGCAAAAACAGGACAGGTGAGAGAACAAGAAGCCGAGAGGTAGAGAGAAAAAAACCCCACACACACACACACAATACAGAAGAGACAGATATTATAATTGGAAGCTAGAGATAGGTAGAAACACATATAGATTATAGACAATAACAAAGAAAGCTAGTGACAGTAAGAAAAGCAAATAGAAGAAACATACAGTATATTTCTTCGATTATAATTTAGAAATCGAGATGTCGGCGATAAAGCAAACACTACCTAAGAAGCAACCAAGAAGACACGCAAGCCTGGCAGTATAATAATAAGATACCGTAGCTATACCACTGCCGGCGAATCTACGAGAGCTGAGGCAAGATGTAAAGATACGCGGAGAGGAACGATAAAAAAAAAAAGGACAGCGGAATTAATGCAGCCAAGCAAACAATAAAGATTATAGAGTATTAACCCAAAAGATGTGAAGATACGCTGAGCAGAATGATTAAGAACAAACAAACCACAGGTGAGAGATAATATGTCCTGTTTATCATAGGTACAGTCGGGCAAATTGGTGATGTCGCGGCACTCAGTATATTGCGATCACTAATTGGTATCAGCGCTATGAAAGCTTTAAGGGGAGGTCTCCACTTGAGGGATTTTTTTCTTGATCCCTTTCTCCCTCATGTTTAGCCCCATTGCTTTTGAGATTTTAAGACGTTTGCCCCATTAGTTTAGCGATTTTAAGAACTTTCACCCCATATTAAGACCTTTCGTGCCATTCAGGTGTCTATTTTATCCTGGCGAGCGATAGCGAGCCTGTAATTTAAGAGGAACCGGCCTTTGGCCGGGAAATTTTTCTACCGAAAAATGTACAAATTTATCTTGAAAGGGACTCAAGGGGGTGTAATTTTAAGCTTGATGGAGGTCTAGGGAACAAACTAAATACCTCCCCTTAATTCATCGTTTCGAGCGAGATATACAAACACGTTCCTATCTTTACACACCCTATTCAACATCTGACAGACATTAATACAGCACACAGCGAGCTAAACGCAATGACAGCGGAGACACGACTTATTTGGCCAACTACGAACCCAAACTTCTGTAACTCAAAACGGGCTAAAGCAAATGAGCAAAAGGCAGTATAAGAGAGGCACATCAACTAAAGAAACTGGTTAATAAAATACAAAGATAGGAAAGAGGTAAATGGACAATAGGCAGTAAAGCCGGTATCACACGAGAGCTTTTATAGTCAACATTCGATAATCAAAAACAAAATCTGGCAACATTTCTGGACTATTTTGCACTGGTATCGGAAACTAGAGTAATGATAGATGCATTTAGGTAACCGAACAAGTTTAAATGTTGACCTCATAAGCTGCCAGACCAGTGTTGAGGGGAAAAGCGCTCGTGTGATACAGGCTTTAAGGGGAGGTCTCCACTTGAGGGACTTTTTCTTGACTCCTTTCTCCCTCATGTTTAGCCCCATTGCTTTTCTAATTTTAAGACTTTCGCCCCATTATTTTGGCGATTTCAAGAACCTTCGACCCATTTCTGTCAATTTTTAGACCTTTCGTGCCATTTAGGTGTCGATTTTATCCTGGCGAGCGATAGCGAGCCTGTAATTTAAGAGGAACCGGCTTTCAGCCCGGACATTTTTCTACCGAAAAATGTACAAATTTATCTTGAAAGGGGCTCAAGGGGGTGTAATTTTAAGCTTGATGGAAGTTTAGGGAGGAAACTAAACACCTCCCCTTAACCCCTTCTTTTACCCCTTAAGACAGGTAAACTAAGTACATGCAAAGAATAGGAGAAGGGACACTATAGACGGTTTCTTTGCAACTGACGGTCAATTGCAAAGTTCCCATCAAGATTTCTCAAGTTATTTTGAAGATTGCGTAGTGAAATATGGTGCTAATTATATAAACGTGGTCTTAACATGATGCAGAGACATAGTGGTTGCATATGTTACCATTAAGTATCGATAATTTAGCTGCTAAGGGATTCAATTACCGTCAGATGAAATGAAACAAGAGTGAAGAGACAGATAGCAGTGACCAGGCACCGTAGAGGGGAGATTTCCACTTGAGGGATTTTTTTCTGGACCTCTTTCTCCCTCATGTTTAGCCCCAATGCTTTTAAGATTTGGAGATAAGTTAGGCGATCTTAAGAACTTTCGCCTAATATCTGTAAATTTTAAGACCGTTCGTACAATTTAGGTGTCAATTTTTTCCTGGCGACCGATAGCGAGCCTGTAATTTAAGAGGAACCGGCCTTCGGCCGGGAAAATTTTCTACCGAAAAATTTACAAATTTATCTTGAAAGGGGGTCTAGGGGGTGTAGTTTTTAGCTTGATAGAGGTCTAGGGAACAACCTAAAAACCTCCCCTTAACCCCTGCTGTACCGGCGACGTCGTTATTTAGCTATGTATTTAGTCATAAGTTATCTAGCTATATTTAGAGGATTTGGGCTGAGTTTATGCAGTTTAAGAGGGATCTGTATTACTAAGAGGCTTAATTGAGATCGTATTTACACCTTTGAGCCATAAAGGTAGATTACAAACAAAAGAAAATCGTCTAATGGTAACCAGAATATGATGAAAATGACGTCATGGTGGTGAAAGGGTGAAATAACAATAGATTAGGAGATAATATGCTCCCGGCACAGAGGCAGGTAGCAAGGTAAGGGTAGACCATTAATTATAGCATCCTAGGAGTGTAATTATGGTGGCGGCGATTTGAGTGTTGCAATGTATAGGTCTGTGGCATATCATTTATTAATTACAAGCACTCTCAAGTCTCAACCTTGCACCTATTACTGCACCAGGACCTATTCTGGTCCAGGTAAATCGGCTATACAGGTATACGATATACCTAGAGTTCTGTAGTTATCTGATTAGCCAAATGATAATATATAAATTAAGTCTTAGTGTAACAGTAGTTGTAAGGTTCCCGAATTCTCTTAAAACCATGGTGGAGCAGTGGTAATGCCCGGGTCTCTCATAAACAAAATCTGGGATATATACATGCATTTAATATTTGCATTTTGTAAATGCAAAAAGTGCACTGTATCAAGGAATTGTTGTGCCA
>CM064495.1:5861800-5935600 GCA_032716605.1 Paralithodes platypus
GAAGATACGCTGAGCAGAATGATTAAGAACAAACAAAACCACAGGTGAGAGATAATATGTCCTGTTTATCATAGGTACAGTAGACCCGGCCAAATTGGTTGAGTTGTCGGGGGGGGGACGGGCACTCAGTATATTGCAGATCACTAATTGGTATCAGCGCCTATGGCAAAGCTTTAAGGGGAGGTCTCCACTTGAGGGATTTTTGTTCTTGCATCCCTTTCTCCCTCATGTTTAGCCCCATTGCCTTATTGAGATTTAAGACGTTTGCCCCATTAGTTTTTTTTTTTTTTAGCGATTTTAAGAACTTTCACCCCATATTAAGACCTTTCGTGCCATTCAGGTGTCTTATTTTTTCCTGGCGCGCGATAGCGAGCCTGTAATTTAAGAGGAAACCGGCCCTTTGGCCGGCGAAAATTTTTTCTACCGAAAAATGTACAAATTATCTTGAAAGGGACTCAAAGGCGTGGGTGTTGTAATTTTTAAGCTTGACATGGGAGCGTACTAGCGGAAAACAAACTAAATACCTCCCCTTAATTCATCGTTTCGAGCGACGATTATACAAACACGTTCCCTAATCTTTACCACCACTATTCAACATCTGACAGACATTAATACAGCACACAGCTGAGCTAAACGCCAATGACAGCGGCAGGACACGACATTAATTTGGCCAACTACGAAAACCCAAACTTCTGTAACTCAAAACGGGGCTAAAGAAACAAATCAAAAAGAGCAAAAGGCAGTATAAGAGAGGCACATCAAATAAAGAAACTGGCGTTAATAAAATACAAAGATAGGAAAGAGCCGGTAAAGGGACAATAGGCAAGTAAAGCCGGATATCACACCGAGGCAGCTTTTATAGTCAAGCATTCGATCAATCAAAAACAAAATCGCGGCAACATTTCTGGACTATTTATGGCACTGGTATCGGAAACTAGAGTAATGATAGATGCATTTAGGTAAGGCCGAAACAAGTTTAAATGTTGACCTCAATAAAGCTGCCAGAACAGTGTTTCGAGGGGTAGGGAAAAGCGCTGTGTGATCTACAGGGGCTTGTAAGGGTGACGGTCTCCACCTTGAGCGGACTTTTTCTTGACTCCTTTCTCCCTCATGTTTTAGCCCCATTGCTTTTTCTAATTTTAAGACTTTCGCCCCCATTATTTTGGACGGATTTCATAGAACCTTCGACCTATTTCTGTCAATTTTTAGACCTTTCGTGCCATTTAGGTGTCGATTTTATCCTGGCGAGCGATTAGCGAGCCTGTAATGTAAGAGGAACCGGCTTTCAGCCGGACATTTTTCTACCGAAAAATGCTACAAATTTGATCTTGAAAGGCGGACTCAAGGGGGTGTAATTTTAAGCTTGATGGAAGTTTAGGGAGGAGGAGGAAACTAAACACCTCCCCTTAACCCTTTTTATTTTTTGTGTGTCTTCTTACGCTGGTCCCTTAAGACAGGATAAACTAAGTACATGCAAAGAATAGGAGAAGGGACACTATAGGACGGTTTCTTTGCAAGCTGACGAGTCAATTTGCAAGAGTTCCGCATCAAGATTTCTCAAGTTATTTTGAAGATTGCGTAAGTGAATATATGGTTGTAATTATATAAACGCTGGTCTTAACATGATAGCAGAGACATAGTGGTTAGCATATGTTACCATTAAGTATCGATAATTTAGCTGCTAAGGGATTCAATTACCGCTTTCAGATGAAGATGAAACAAGATGTGAAGACGGACCAGATAGCAGTGACCAGGCACCGTAGAGGGGAGATTTCCACGGTGAGAGGATTTTTTTCTGGACCCTCTTTCTCCATCATGTTTAGCCCCAATGCTTTTAAGATTTGGAGATATTTTAGTTAGGCGATTCTTAAGAACTTTCGCCTAATATCTGTAAATTTTAAGACCGTTCGTACAATTTAGGTTGTTCAATTTTTTTCCCTGGCGACCTGATAGCGAGCCTGTAATTTATAGAGGAACCGGCCTTCGGCGCGCGGGGAGAAAATTTTCTACCGAAAAATTACAAATTTATCTTGAAAGGGGGTACTAGGGGGTGTAGGTTTTTAGCTTGCATCAGAGGTCTAGGCGAAAAACAACCTTAAAAAAAACCTCCCCTTAAACCCCTGCCCTGTACCGGCGACGTCGTTATTTAGCTATGTATTTAGTCATAAGTTATCTAGCTATATTTAGAGGATTTGGGCTGAGTTTATGCAGTTTAAGAGGGATCTGTATTACTAAGAGGCTTAATTGAGATCGTCTTTACACCTTTGAGCCATAAAGGTAGATTACAAACAAAAGAAAATCGTCTAATGGTAACCAGAATATGATGAAAATGACGTCATGGTGGTGAGAGGGTGAAATAACAATAGATTAGGAGATAATATGCTCCCGGCACAGAGGCAGGTAGCAAGGTAAGGGTAGACCATTAATTATAGCATCCTAGGAGTGTAATTATGGTGGCGGCGATTTGAGTGTTGCAATGTATAGGTCTGTGGCATATCATTTATTAATTACAAGCACTCTCAAGTCTCAACCTTGCACCTATTACTGCACCAGGACCTATTCTGGTCCAGGTAAATCGGTTATACAGGTATACGATATACCTAGAGTTCTGTAGTTATCTGATTAGCCAAATGATAATATGTAAATTAAGTCTTAGTGTAACAGTAGTTGTAAGGTTCCCGAATTCTCTTAAAACCATGGTGGAGCAGTGGTAATGCCCGGGTCTCTCATAAACAAAATCTGGGATATATACATGCATTTAATATTTGCATTTTGTAAATGCAAAAAGTGCACTGTATCAAGGAATTGTTGTGCCAACAGTGATGTATGGGGCTGAGACATGGGCTCTGAAGAAAAAGGAGAAAAGAGGGCGGGATGTAATGGAGATGAGCTGCTTGAGGAGTATGTGTGGAGTTACTCGTAGAGACAGATTGAGGAATGAAGAGATACGTAGGAGAGTGGGGCAGCAGGAACATTTGTCAGCCAGAGTGGACAGAAGGGTGCTGAGCTGGTATGGTCAGGTTGAACGAATGGGAGATGAAAGGCTTACAAAGAGAATATGTGAGTCAGGTACAAGGGGAGATAGAAGGGCAGGAAGACCCCCATTGAGATGGAGAGACTGTGTAAGAAAGGCTTTGGATGATAGAGGAATGACTATAGATCAGGCAGGGGAAGTGGTGGTGGACAGGAGTGAATGGAGAATGCTTGTGAATGTTGACTGACCACGTGGTCACTTGGAGTACGGGGCCGGGCGCAAGTTCGACTAGATAATAGTCCATCAGGCCCGGCCCGGGGGGACGATTAATATGAAGGGTATGCCTGGAAGTGTGGTGGGAGGGCTTGTGGCTTTGGCTCCGCTGCATGTCTGCCTGCCGAGATCGGAACCTCTCCGGGTGGTCAGGGGCCGGGGGAGTGCTGGAGCGACCTTGGTAACCCTGGTCTCTGGGTCTTCTCCTGGGTGACCTGGATGTGTGTGAGTTTGTGTTTTTTGTCTGTGTTTATTTTTTGTTTTGTGTTGTTTTTGTGTTTTCCCTGTTCTTGCTCTGTCTTGAGTCGGCTACCCCCAAAGTGGGGATTGGGCCTGAGCATATAGATAGATAGATAGATAGATATAGATTTTGTTTTCACTAAATTTAATGTACTTGTTATATATTTTTGTTTTGTTTACTGTTTTAGATTTATGGTTTATTATATTTATTATCATCGAATCAGTCGGCCACAGTTTACCACAATGCAGAGGTGACGAGGCGGTGGTGGAGCCGTGGGTTCCCAAATAACTGTTGTGTTGAATGTAAACACCACATGAGGAAGAACATTTTGTTGGCAACGTTTCGCATATAGCTTGACAAGAAGCTAATCCTTTATTAAAATAAACGGAGAGAGAGAGTGAGAGTGAGAGAGAGAGAGAGAGAGAGAGATGATGACGAGACGAGAGGAGATGAAGGGAGAGAGAGAGAGAGAGGGGGAGAGAGAAGAAGAGAGAGGGAGAGAGAGGAGATGAGAGGAGAGAGGAGAGGAGAGAGAGAGAGAGAGAGGAGAGAGAGAGGGGGGAGAGAGAGAGAGAGAGAGAGAGAGAGAGAGAGAGAGAGAGAGAGAGAGAGAGAGAGAGAGAGAGAGAGAGAGAGAGAGAGAGAGAGAGAGCATACCTAAGCTGAGTAAAATCTTCAGAAAGCAACCATTATGAAAGCAGAAAAGCTACATAGAGAAACATGAAAAATGACAAAGGTTAAGATTAAATTCTACCAGGGTATTTCATCATGTTACATACTTGAGCTGGACACATTATGTTAGAAGCATTGCTAAGAATGCCTCTAAAAAACTGGGACTCCTGTACAGAGTTCGAGAATTCTTCACTGACGAGCAGTTGGCCGTAATATATAAAAGTCATGTGCGTTCTCAGATGGATTACTGTTCACCTCTGTGGAGTGGAAGTGGAGTGGTTGCATTGAGGCAGTTGGACAAAATTCAAAATAAAGCTATTAGATTAATCAATAACCCTGCAATCACACAGGACTTTCCTACATTATCCATACGAAGAAACGTTGCATCCCTTGCATTATTCTACAGATATTTTCACAGCAATTGTTCCGAGGAACTTGCTTCAATTGTGCCGCCTCTCCACATCTTTCCCCGTACAACTGGGGCAGCTGAGAGCGCCCATGAATTTACACTTTCTCCTCCACAATGCAGAACTTCTGCTTATCAGAATTCATTTATCCCCAGAGCTACTACTCTTTGGAATTCACTTCCCTCGAATTGCTTTCCACAAACTTACAATCTACAAATGTTTAAATCCAGTTGTTACAAACATTTTATGAATGGAGGATGCCTTTAGGCACATGGACCTTTTTGTTTTATCTGTGTTTTTCCTTCCTCCGTTCATGGTCTCTTTAAAAAAAAAAAAAAAAAACAAAAAAAAAAAAATGTCTAGGACAACACAGTGAAGGAGTACAGAGGAAGACAAACAACAACAGACCTATTGATCCTTACGTGGCTGCTTGTAACTAAACTACAGAACACTCGGATGCCATAGTCTCTAGCCCACTCACAAACTACTCGTGGATTTCACCTAATTCTAATTATGAAAGTCTATCTCTGGAAGCGGATGTATGAATATGATTATCTCTACATCAACTACAAAACTATATATACAATTTATTTAAAAAAAACAAAAATCCTATCAAACAATCAATCCAGATGGTTATAATTGCATAAAGAAAACCATAGGGGGTGTAGCAATTCTTACGAGTGGCCTAGTAGAGACTATGGTGTGCGAGTGTACCTAGGTCCTAGCCCATGTGAAAAAGGCAACGATGACACAGTCAATTTAAGGAGGGATGGGCCGCTTTTCTGGACCCCCTTCTCCCACATGTTTAGCCCCATTAGTTTTCAGATGTTGAGATGTTTTCCCCGTTAGTTAGTCGATTTTAAGACCTTTCGCCCCATTTCTTCGTCAATATTTAGACCTTTCGTGCTATTTAGGTGTCTATTTTTCCCCTGGCGAACGATAGTGAGCCTCTAATGTTGGAAGAACCGGCCTTTGGCCGGAAAAAAATTCTAGCGAAAAATGTACAAATTAATCTAGAAAGGGGATTTAATGGATGTGTTTTTAAATTTGATGGAGGTCTAAGGAGACTAGAAAAATAATGAATACATGCAAAAATCGCCCAAAAAGTGAACCATCATTATTATTAGCCCCTTGAGAATTATGACGCATTTTGACCGCTCATTCTGGTTATTCTTAGACGCTTTTCTACAACTTAGCAAGGATCTATGGTCATCAAATGGGTAAATACTATATTCTGGCTATCATTAGACGTTTTCATACAACTTAGTGACGATCTAGTGTCATCCAAAGAGATAAATCCTATCTCAATAAACCCTCTGACTTCCACATATACCCTTCCCAAATCAGGATAAAAACGTCGAATAATAGCCAGAAGAAAATTCCTTTGACTTCAACATGCCCTTCCTAATCTGAATAAAATCTTCCAATAATAACCAGAATATACCCGTCAAAACGCGTCATAATCCTGAAGGGGCTAGTGGTTTTTTTTTTTTGTTTTTTTTTTTTTTTTTTGGTCTATTAATTCATTTATTAATTTAGTTTTTAGTTTCCTCGCTAGACCTCCATCAAGCTTAGATATACACCCCAGATACAAGATAAAAATGTCTCGGCCGAAGGTCGGTTCCTCCTAAAATTACTGGCTCACTATCGCGCGCCAGGAAAAAATCGACACCTAAATAGCACGAAAGGTCTTAAAATTGACAACGAAATGGGGTGAAAGGTGTAAAAATCGCCAAACTAATGGGCCGAACGTCTTAAAATCTCAAAACTAATGGGGCTAAACACGAGGGAGAAAAGGAACCAGAAAAACGACCCATGTCCCCTTAAGAGCCAGGTAGCTACAGATGACCATGTCCCCTTAAGAGCCAGGTAGCTACAGATGACCATGTCCCCTTAAGAGCCAGGTAGCTACAGATGACCATGTCCCCTTAAGAGCCCAGGTAGCTACAGATGACCATGTCCCCTTAAGAGCCAGGTAGCTACAGATGACCATGTCCCCTTAAGAGCCAGGTAGCTACAGATGACCATGTCCCCTTAAGAGCCAGGTAGCTACAGATGACCATGTCCCCTTAAGAGCCAGGTAGCTACAGATGACCATGTCCCCTTAAGAGCCAGGTAGCTACAGATGACCATGTCCCCTTAAGAGCCAGGTAGCTACAGATGACCATGTCCCCTTAAGAGCCAGGTAGCTACAGATGACCATGTCCCCTTAAGAGCCAGGTAGCTACAGATGACCATGTCCCCTTAAGAGCCAGGTAGCTACAGACGACCATGTCCCCTTAAGAGCCAGGTAGCTACAGATTACACAGGACTCCCCAGGCATACCAGAGGCCAGGCACTTGTTCTCTAGTTATGGAGAACGCCAAGGTTAGAAGAGTGATCGTGTGGTGGTATAGTCTATTCGCTGTAGGTAGGCGAGAAGTCATGACCTCTATCCTCTGTAACTCAAAAACGACTAGAGTAATCAAGGTATATATTCTACCATTTGGGAAGAGTCAGTCAAGGAAAATATGTGGACATTTATAGCCAATTTGCTCTAGCCCTTTTTGAGTTACAGAGGATAGAGGTCATGATTTCTCGCCTACTTACAGCAAATAGACTATAGTGTGATTGTGGTGGTGAAAATATTGTGTGATTGTGGTTGGATTGTGACTGTAGTGGTAGAGTGATTGTGGTGGAGGTGTAAATGTGGTGTTAGGTGATAGTGTGGTTGTATTGTTGGTGTGGTTGCGTGGTTGTGCTGTGATTTTGTTGTTTACCGAGAAATGTACAGATTAATCTCGAAGGGGGGTCTTGGGGTTGTTTAAGCTTGATAGAGGTCTAGGGATCAAAACAAAAAAGGTAACCTGAATAACGTGGTTCAATCAAGTTTCCCTAATACATCGCCAGTGTATCATATTTGCTCCTAAGATATGTCCAGAACTTCCCAACTGTACACATACGGTGGTGAAGGTCCTGTGGTGAAGATATGGTTCTAATACTGTACATGAAGCCGACATGGTGTACACTGGCTTATAATGGTGGTCGGCAATATAGCCTTAGTTGTGGAGATGTAAGTACAGTGTGTGAGGTAATGGCTTTGGTGTCACTGATGATGTAGTAGGTTACGGGTGGCCAGTGTAAAGGGTAACAAAATGCATCAGTTCTACAAAGGCTGACACCTTCAACCCTGGCGCCAATGTTGATGTAGAGGGATTCAGGTAGCAAATGTAATTGAAATAAAACAAGGACATATCCTTCATAAAAAGCGCTAATTGAAACAGCATTATCGGTATTGTAGCAGGATTAAGGTGACCGAGGTAAACGAATATGTGGGTATATATATATGGCAAGAAATGTCTTCCTACAAAGCAAAACTAAGCATAGCGTACGGAGGAAGTAGCAGAACCGATATGGATATGACCTAACATTATGGAAAATATAGACACATACAAAATCAATTTCTCGTAACACAAACTTCTTGAACCCTAGCGAAACCCTCACGATGTAGCAGGATAAAGATGGTCCTCGTCATTGAAATAAAACACAACTTTTTCCAGCAAGGCGAACAACCCGAAGCAATCTATAAAACGTGTGGGTGCCGTACAGTCGCAGTCAAAGTTCACACCAACCTTTGCTCCCAGTGACGTCAAAACAAATGCCATTCGAAGCTCCCACATCCGAATAACTACATCAAAATAACGTGAGCGAGAGTGGGTATGTTACAGTTTGCCAGAGGTTCCAGCCTTCAATAGACTTTGCTCTGAGGTCACGCAAGGTATAGAGGAGCAGAAACTTTATCTTCCGACTGTACCTTCCACCGTCCGATATGGTTAGCCAGGAATGACACACCCAGGAGAGAAAAGGGTGTAACCAGAGCCTTGGGTGTCAGCTCAGGTGTAATGGTCCAATCAGTCACACGAACGATTTTTGACACAACTTTTTAAGGACATCTTAAATTTTTGGCAATATATAGGGGGTTTCACAATACTTTCTTCAGTATCTTTAATTTCTAGCAATATATAGGGGGTTTTCACAATACTTTTTTCAGTATCTTTAATTTCTAGCAATATATAGGGGGTTTCACAGTATTATTTGTCCCCTATTATTTCTGACAACATATTGGGTTTGTCAGAATACTATTTACACCATCTTAATTTGCTGGCAATGTATAGTGGCTCCTTTTCTAATCGCTGTGGATAACTAGGCTGAAAGCAGATTATCATAAATGTCTGAAATCATATCAAACTTTAAATCAGTCTTCCAGACCTGAAATGCCGAAATAAAATGGTCTGGAATCATATAAATCTTAAATTAAAAAACATCCAGACCCAAATTGACGAAAACAAAATCTGGAATCATATAAATCTTAAGGGGACAGTGGCCGTTTGTTTGGTCTATTAATTCATTTATCCATATACTTTTTTAGTTTCCTCCCTAGACCTCCATCAAGCTTAGAAAAACACCCCCTAGACCCCACTTCAAGATAGATTTGTACATATTTTCGGTAGAAAAATGTCCCGGCCAAAGGCCGAATGACACGAAGGGTCCTATTATTGACAAAGAAATTGGGTGAAAGGTCATAAAATCCCCAAACTAATGGAACCAACGTTTTAACATTTCAAAACTAGTGGGACTAAACATTAGGGAGAAGGGGGTCAAAAGCTTCCAGTCCCGAATTGCCGAAGAAAGATCCCGAAAACAAAAAAACGTTTGTGTGATCCCGAGCAAAAACGTTCCTGTGACTCAGAGCCATAATGGACAGGAGGAGCCCCAAGAGGTTTATCAGGGCCTTTATTATCCGCTCCATCTTCGTGTAAAGCGTCGCAAAACACGGTCGGGCGTTATACGAAAGTCCCCCCTTCTAATATACGGAACGGCGCACTTATCATACTTGGCAAGTTTTGTTTTGTTTTTTGTTTTTTTTTCGTAATAATGTACTCGCTTGGTGGTAATCGCCCACGGTATCGGCACAAATTAGAGCACCGCGGCTGAGCGAGGGCTTTATGCTTGTTAGGCTGAAATACCGAGTGTAGAAATGTCGATACTAATACAAAAAATACAAAATAAAATAATATATATATATACATTATTGAGGGCAATTGTGTACAAGTAAATTGTTATCTGTGGGAATTTGGGTAACATTTAGTTTTAATTTTACCACGAGGACTCAACTATTGTCAATATTTAAATGTTTACCCAGAAAAGAAAAAAAATATATATATATATATATAATAAAAAAAATAATAATAAAAAAAAGATATACTGTATATATAATACAAAAATAAAATTATAAAAAAAATCTTCCCATTACCGAGATACAAATATATACAAGTAACTTGGCATCTTTGAGAACTTGGGTGATATTTGGTTTTAATATAAACTCATTCGGTTTAATAAGTTGAGTCGAATTTGGGTTGACACTGTATTGCTCACCTGATTAAGAAATGTAAGTAGGATTTATAATATTGGTGGCTGAACAACTCGAGCAGTAACTGACTTAAACTAGTAGATCTGCATTAATGCCTTCTCTACCAATATTGTTTAGTTAGGTTTAGTCAGGCTATATTGATTATATATGATTTAAGTTTTTTTTTTTTTTTTTTTTTTGGTCCCCTTTCTCCCTCAATAAAAATACATATCTCTCCTTAATTTGACACGGATAGAAAATGTACTATTGGTCGAGTTGTCCTGGAGGCCTTTGGTAATGCACGGTGGGTACATAACTCTTCCCTACCAGTCCCATTACGGTTTTTACGCGCATCCATCAGGCGTAATTGGGCGGCCATCACGGTACCTCACAATTCTCCATCAGGCTTAGCCTCACTAGTTTTGAAATATTAAAATATTCGCCCTATTAATTTGGTGATTTCAAGACCTTGTGTGCCATTTAGGTGTCGATGTTTTCCTGGCGAGCGATAGCGAGCCTGTAATTTAGGAGGAACCGGCCTTTGGGCGGAACAAATTTATCTGGAAAAGGCGGTGTTGGAGGAATTTTTCTTTTAAAGTTTGATGGAGGTCTTGGGAGGAAACAATTATAAAAATATAAAAATATAGAAATGAAAAAAATAAGTACAAATTCCCCATAATTTGACACAGAAAAATTTTTTACTATTGGTAGAGTTGTCCTGCAGCCCTTTGGTACTGCACGGTACATAACCCTTTCCTACGCGTCCCATTACGGTTTTTACGCGCGTCCATCAAGCATAACCGAGCACCCCTCACGCCACCTCACGCCGATGGTGATGGTTTGTACCCACGGAGTCACACACGCTCCCTTTTCCGACAATGCTAACCAGACAGATACCGAAGAAAACCTTGCTAACAATTCCGCCAACTCCATTAACCCTTCCAAGATTATGACGCATTTTGATCGTTTATTCTGGCTTTCATTCAATTTCATTTATATAATTTAGGAAGGAACAGTGGGAATTGTAAGGGTAAAGACTGATTTTATATAATTTATGAAAGAACAGTGGGAATTATAAGGGTAAAGACTGATTTTATATAATTTATGAAGGAACAGTGGGAATTATAAGGGTAAAGACTATCTCAATTAACCCTCTGACTTCCATAATTATACCCTTCTCAATCTGAATAAAATCATCTAACAATAGCCAGAAAACGGAAAAGAAAATGCGTCATCGGGTCTATCTTCGGTTAAGGGGAGCTCTCCACTTCAGGGAGTTTTTTCTTGACCCCTTTCTCCCTCATGTTTAGCCCCATTGCTTTTGATATTATAAAACGTTTGCCCTATTAGTTTAGCGATTTTAAGAACTTTCACCCCATATTAAGACCTTTCGTTCAATTCAGGTGTCGATTTTATCCTGGCGAGCGATAGCGAGCCTGTAGTTTAAGAGGAATCGGCCTTCGGCCGGGACATTTTTCTACCGAAAAATGTACAAATTTATCTTGAAAGGGACTCAAGGGGGTGCAATTTTAAGCTTGATAGAGGTCTAGGGAACAAACTAAATACCTCCCCTTAATCAATCTTCAGTCACCCATATTAGTACAAGACATGGAAGCGAATTGTTTCCAGAATTCAGCTGATCAAAATTTGGGGTAAGATACATTTATGTGAATTGATGATGGGTGCATATTAACCCCTTCTTTACCGGAGACGTCTTTTTAACTGTTTTTCTAGTTATATGTTGACGATGTTGCGCAGTTTAAGAAGGATGTGCGGTAGTTAAAAGGGTTAAGTGAGATAGTTCGAAGCCTGTTACTTGCTGGAGGCCCTTTTGAAACTGAATATAATCGTCTAATAGCAGCCAGAATAAAATTAAAAGGACGTCACGGTATAGACGGGGTTAATCCCGAAATATTGCTAAGATAAGAGTTGCTGATCCAAAGAAGCGCTGATATTGCTATACCCAGGTGAAGCCTAACTTCTATAACTCAAAAAGGGCTACCACATATGGGTTGTAAATCTCCGCACTTATTCCCTGGCTGAACCTTCCCAAACGGTTGAAATATTTGCTCGATTACTCTAGTCGCTTCCGAGCTATAGAGCGCTGATCGCGATTTTGAGCTATTGGGGATACTTTAAAGCCTTGTACCATCAGGGGTATTTAGAAACCTTTAGTTTAGTTACTTCAACTCTGCAGTTGTCTGAGTTAGCTGTGTTGAGCCTATTGGGGATACTTTAAAGCCTTTGTTACCATCAGGGGTATTTAGAAACCTTTAGTTTAGTTACTTCAACCTCTGCAGTTGTCTTTGAGTTACTGTGTTGAGCCTATTGGGGATACTTTAAAGCCTTTGTTACCATCAGGGGTATTTAGAAACCTTTAGTTTAGTTACTTCAACCTCTGCAGTTGTCTTTGAGTTAGCTGTGTTGAGCTATTGGGGATACTTTAAAGCCTTTGTTACCATAGGGTATTTAGAAACCTTTGTTAGTTCCACCTCAGGGTCTTTGAGTTAGCTGTGTTGAGCCTAACTTCTATAACTCAAAAAGGGCTACCACAAATGGGTTGTAAATCTCCGCACTTATTCCCTGGCTGAACCTTCCCAAACGGTTGAAATATTTGCTGATTACTCTAGTCGCTTCCGAGTTATAGAGGTTACTGTTTAAGAGTTGTGATCTACTTACTTGGAACAGGGTAAAGGACAGAGTTGCCCATCCAAAATTGCCGGGAAAAGCGCTCCTGCGAATTCTCCCTTAGCGCGGTGGGTGGGCTGTCGATCGCTTCTCCCCTCTCCTTACAAATTGACTACATGTTGGGGCTTGGATTACACGGCGGGCAGTCCATTACGGCGACCCGCTGTGTTATTACGGTAGCCAGGATCAAAGACCAGAAGGGGGATAATTACGGGGGGTTAACACCAAAAGTACAAGCCCTGACGTGTGCCCGGAAAGAGTGCGCTTGCAGGGTTTCTTGCATAACGCACTATAGTAGCGCCAACGAACTTTACAATAATCTCGATCCTTGACATCTTCGTAACTCAAAAGGACCTTGACCAAAGTGGCTGTAAATATCCACTCCTATTTCCTGGTGGACTCTTCCCAAATGATAGAAATGTCAGCCCGATTGCTTTCATTCATTTTAAGTTATAAGAAGTTAAGGGGTCCAGATTATTGCCAAGTTCGTTGGCGCTACCTATACCACCATATCAATCAGAAGTTAGGCGCTTTATTTTCTTGTTCTCTCTCATTTTTTGTCAGCACCCTTTCTCGGCTACTTTTGTCTGAATGCATTGGAATTTAAGATTATATACAGTATATAGCTTAACCAATTTATATATATATATTGTTTTCTTCATTTGTTTACGTCTATCGCAGTGACAAAGTGTTCTTAAAAAAATTCCAGAATAAGGATGTTCCAGGAAAGTCACCAGCAGAATCAGTAGCGGGGATCGCTCTTCACTAGACTACACTCTGAATACGCTGATGCCCTTCGAAAATACAGAGTATGCTCACTAACATTGGACGCTTTTATTGCTTAGGAAGAACCTGTGGGAGTCAAAAAGCTAACGGATATCGTTTTGTGTTCACATTTGTTCAGGTAGATGATAGAAATTAGCTACTGTTCACATTTGTTCAGGTAGATGATAGAAATTAGCTACTGTTCACATTTCAAAGGTATTACCTGGCTTAAACAACTTACATATATTGTATATAACGCAATTCTTAAGAGTGAAACACGTCCCAGTGAGTGGTAACAAAGATACAATACAAATTACATTATGGTAGTGAAAGAAATACATAAAAATGAATTGGCAATCTCCCTGGTAACCAGTTTTCCATACTAATGGCCGCGGCAGCTTTGTTATATATTGTGTGCCATCACACCAGCCGAGCACAAACGGTGCACCTCCTATAATACTCTTGGTGTTTTTTTCGCCAGTAACTTATAACAGGTAGGCAACAATCAACTCGACACTCTAGGACCGAGCCAGAGTTACTACCTACCTGTTCGCGACTTCTTTTATACAGCATAATTTACCAATTTAGGGAAGGTGTGGTGGAGTGGTCTTGCCACTGGATTGGTAATCCAATGGACCCGGGTTCAAATCCCGATATGTCAATGGGAAGATATTATTGGGATTGAATTTGTGCTGTACCTAGTATCAGTGCATTACCACAAAGCCCACCGAAATGCCAAAAAAATACCCTCATTGTTCCCTGATTAAATAGCACTGTATGAATATTCCCATATTCAAAATATGCTACAGGGGGACAATGCCTAGTGAGTTCACTGCTCAATAGATGGCATTCTGAGAGTGAGGGTCTGAGTCTGGAGGGTGAGACAGTGAAGCACTTGAACGAAGCAACCAGCGGCTTCAGAGATGGAGATGCTTCGAGCCATGAATGGATGCTTCACATGTCTCACTCCCCAGACTGGAACAAGACCTCACGGGCTTCACCGTGTTGAGCGGTGGATTGTAAGGGCTCTCAGCCTATGCCCGAGAGGGAGTAGTTGGAATATAGAAAAAAATAAAAAATAAAATAAAGGCAAGGCAAAATGTTAATATAATGTGCGTCCATAACAGAGCAGAATATATGAACTATAACCAAACTAGCAACCTTTGCAAAAGTGCAATTTTGAATATATTTGAACATGGGAGAGAGGTATCTTGGACCAGGAGTTGGGCTCCGTAACCACTCGGCCATGAGCGGAGTGGATACGGTGTCCAACTCTCCCAAATACTGTATACCTGGGGTGAGTGGGTTCGAAGCCTGGTCAGCATACCTCTCTCTTCCAACCTGGCCGATATTATCATTAGATATTTGAAAATAATGTAATAACATTGTATCAATTTCGATAACATAATTATACATTATGCACAATTAATATAATTAAAACACCTCATCCAGTGTGTTAACATTGATACATTGAACGATTATTTGTATCAACTTTGTTACAGTCAAAGTGTTTTACATTGCTCACAGGAATCTTGCTATCTATATACAGTATATTCAATTTCATACAAAAGTACAAAGTAGAGTTGGTCTGTGTACCTCAAAATTAAAGTGTGTGTGTGTCTGTGTGTGTGTGTGTGTGTTTTTTTTTTTTTTTTTTATCGAGCCAACAAGTTTGAAAGTGTGAATATTTTGCATATATTAATGATCTTTCTTTCTTCATCTGGTGTTTATAGATGGGCACAAATATTCCAATGCTCTTTAGTTGATGGATGTGTAAATATATGTATAAGCAAGCCATGGATTAGAGTATTGGTGTGGTTCAGTTAGGCTAGACTAAGGACAGTAGATATATAATTATTACCTTGTCTGTAATTTAAGGGGACACTGCCTGCTTGTTGAGCCTATAAATTCATTCATTCATAAATTCTTAGTTTCCTCGCTAGACATCCCTCAAACTTAGATAAACATCCCCTAGAACACCCCCCCCCCCCCCCCCCCCCCCTCCCTCTCAAGATAAATTTGTACATTTTTCGGTAGAAAAATGTCCTGGCCGAAGGCCGGTTCCTCTTACAATTACAGGCTCGCTATCACTCGCCAGGAAAACATCGACATCTAAATGGCACGATAGGTCTTAAAATGTATAACGAAATGGGATGAAAGGTCTTAAAATCGTCAATCAAATGGGCCGAACGTCTAAAAATTAAATAACAATGGGACTAAACACGAAGGAGAACGGGGACCAGAAAAACGACCGTCTCTCCTTAATGCCCTATCCCTTACAACATTTCGATCGCTCTCCGTGATTATAATTATGTATGAATGCAAAATAGTGGGACTGATTTACGCGCGCAATTTGCCAAGATATGTATTACTGGGTCAGTGATGTCGAGCATGCAATTTAGGACGAATACATTTTTGTGCCAAAACAAAAACTTAAATTGGTCTCAAAAGGGGTCTTCGGGGTATTTTTTTTAAGCTTGATAGAGATATAGGGAGGCAACTATAAAAAAAAAAAAAAATAGAAAACAAAAAATAATAATAATAATCATAATAATAATCATAATAATAATAAAAATAATAATAATAACAATAATAATAATAATAATAATAATAATAATAATAATAATATTAATAATAATAATAATATTAAACACCAAAATGAATAAACTGGGCGGGGGGTGGGAGGGGGGGAGGGAGGAGGATGCAAGTTCTTTTTTTTTTTTTTTTGCCTTGTTATCGGGCAAAATTTAGTGTCTTGGGTCTGACAGTGTGTGTGTAATAATGTTGATAGGCAGCCCGTAACTCAGATTGTGCAACCATTAGCGGCTTGTAGCCCCTGGACGACAAGCTCAGAACGTGTGTAACCTCGGAACTCATGGTGCATGACGGTTATTGCAATATACTGTGTACGGTATATATATATATATATATATATATATATATATATATATATATATATATATATTTATATATATATATATGAGAGAGAGAGAGACCGTGTGTGTGTGTGTGTGTGTGGGTGTGTGTTTTTTTTTTTTTTTTTTTTTAAACTGAAGGCATGGGTTATAACTGTAATATAATATGATATGTATTTTGTTGTTTTAGTAAATATATTTGTCTTTTTAAATCCATGATATATTTCAGGATATATTGTCTTATTCAGTCCTATACTAATGACCATACGGTAAGTCAATATTTCTTAGGGGTGTTGCTAAAAGGTAATATGAAATAAATTGTTATATTTCGTTTGTCAATTACATACTGTATATAACTAACCCAGCTGGCATATATATATATATATATATATATATATATATATATATATATATATATATATATATATATATATATATATGACATCGCCTTCCTTACAAGTGCACGGCGCGAAAAGATACGTCGTTGAGTTTCATTTTGAATTTTCTTAATGACGTTTATTTTATCCACGTCATTCCCAGCTCATCATAAATTGAGGAGTATTGCGTGGAATAGTGGTTTAACTGCTTACAATTTATTAATATAACACTATATATTAAAGGAGGATATTGGCAATTTCAGGCTTACAAACGTTTACATATAATCACAATATATTATAGGCACCATCGAACTTGACCAATAATCTGGACCCCTTAACTTCTTATAACTCAAAATCAATGAAAGCAATCGGGCTGTCATTTCTATCATTTGGGAAGAGTCCACCAGGAAATAAGTGGAAATTTACAGCCAGTTTGCTCAAGCTCCTTTTGAGTTACGAAGAGGTACGTGATCGAGATACTTGTCAAGTTTGTTGGCGCCACCTATAGTCATTTGAGGTTTATTTAAAGGGGAGGCAGACCGTTTTTCTGGACCCCCTTCTCCCTAATGTTTAGCCCCACTAGTTTTGAAATTATAAGACGTTGGGCCCATTAGTTTGGCGATTTTAACACCTTTCCACCCATTTCGTTGTCAATTGTAAGACCTTTCGTGCCATTTACATATCGATTATTTCCTGGCGAGCGATAGCGAGCCTGCAATTTTAAGAGGAACCGGGCTTTGGCCGGGACATTTTTCTACCGAAAAATGTACAAATTTACCTTGAAGGGGGGTCTAGGGGGTGTTTTTCTAAGCTTGATGGAGGTCTAGGGAGGAAACTAAAAAAAAATATATGAATAAATGAATTAATAGACCAAACAAACGGTCTGCCTCCCCTGAAGTCTACATGGAATTACAACACAAAGCAGGAAGCAAGACACGTATTACTCCCCTCTAGGGTAGGCTACTTGGTGAAGGATGAGAATGTAGGGACTAGATTAGGAAGGACCACCACGGAAGGGTTGGTGTAGTGGGTTGACAACAGGTTAGTCAGTTCTGAGTCAAGATAGTTTATGTAAACTCAGCCCTTAAGAGGAGGAGGAGGAGGAGGAGGAGGAGGAGGAGGAGGAGGAGGAGGAGGAGGAGGAGGAGGAGGAGGAGGAGGAGGAGGAGGGGGTCTGTATTCCCTTCTCTCTCATGCTTAACTATTTGGTTGGCGATTTAAAGACCATTCGTACCATTTCCTGGCGAGCGATACTAAACTGCAATTAATTATGAATATATGATTTCATATATATATATATATAACTTGGAGGTCTAAGGAGCAAACTAATCCCCCTACCCACCCTCATGCATCATGTTGGCGATGCAATAAAACCAGTAAATTAAACTGATGGAGGGATAACGCATGTTTATAATAACTAGGGAGGAGCTGTATACCTGTGTCGGGCGGACTGGATAAGCTGTAATTATAAGTTCCCCTCTGTGTTCCCTGTCAGACTACATGCATTGTTTAGGACTCGGATGGACCAGGTAACTATACCCTTCCTTAGCTGTATAAAACCGTCTAATGATAGCCATAATAAACTCATAATGCGTCATAATCCTCCAGCGGTTAACTTTAACTGTATAAAATCATCTAATGATAGCCGGAACAATCTGTCAAAATGCGTGATAATCCTAAAGGGGTTTATACCACTGAGTAAACCCCGTATAAATCCTGTATAAACCCCGTATAATCCTAAAGGGGTTTATACCACTGAGTAAACCCCGTATAAATCCTGTATAAACCCTGTATAATCCTAAAGGGGTTTATACCACTGAGTAAACCCCGTATAAACCCCGTATAATCTTAAAGGGGTTTATACCACTGAGTAAACCCCGTATAAATCCCGTATAAACCCCGTATAATCCTAAAGGGGTTTCTACCACTGAGTAAACCCCGTATAAATCCCATATAAACCCCGTATAATCCTAAAGGGGTTTATACCACTGAGTAAACCCCGTATACAAAACTAAGTCTGTTCCAAATAGGTAGGCTAGAAGTCATGAACCCTAATACTTGCAACTCAAAAAGGGCTGGAGTAAATGGGCTGTACAGTCGAGGTTGATAAGTGTTGTCAGATATTTCACCAAGTTTCGGACACTGACTAATACTCTGAGGGATAAGTACTTTTATCAGTAACTATAAAGATACCAATAACACTTCTTGAGCGAAAACCACTGGAATCTATGACAACACTCATTACCACACCTATGCCCTGGCTGACCCTTCCCAAATGGTAGAAATGTTAGCTCGATTACTCGAGTTGTTTGTGAGTTATAAAGGTTAATGTTCAAGAGTCTTGACCATCTTATTTAGAAAAGGGTAAAGTATTTGGTAAGTAGGTCAAATCCAGTATTTTGGAATTATATACAATAAATAAATGGTTAGTTTTCGCCAAATCGAAAAATGATTTGTTCGTTGTTATAAGTAATACCCCGTTCTTAACATTAATCATCAATTACAAACTCCAATGTACTTGAATAAACTAATGAAAGCATATGGTCCTCCCGGGATTCGAACTCGGGACACCACACCCACAAACATAAGCACCTAAACTCTTACACCACCAACACATAAGAATCCTGGAATTAATAAAACAGTGATGATACAAAGCGTGATGTCTGCAGGTGAGGAAAGCGTAATTTGTTGGAAAAATTCAAGTTTTCAGTAAATAAATCTAAAACAAAATTAAGTAAAATATATATAAATAAAAATATATATATAAATAAAAAAATATATATAAATAAAAATATATATATAAATAAAAATATATATAAATAACAAAATATATATATAATAATAAAATATAATATATAATAATAAAATATATAAGAACAAAATAATATACATAAACATAACAATAATAATCATAGTAATAACACTAAATAATAACAATACTAATCTATTCCCCCAAACCACCAGTTCTTGCACAGTAATTCACTAACACATTGATCAAGTATAGTCTAGACTCGAGTAGTTTGTGAATACCTTCCTTATACATAGAAAGACTAACAGACACACAGTAACACCTAACATTCAGTTATAGCAAAAATACGGTAAATAACTAATCAATAAATTGTGAAATAAAATCTAACTAAATGAAATTATATACTTTAGAGAACACACGTATCTTAAAATATTAATTTGTCCTTCGTTCGTGGCCACCCCTTCGGGAATCACGGCGTCAGGCAATAGATAGATAGATAGATAGATAGATAGATAAATAGATAGATAGAAATACACTGTGAGGAAAGAAAAACAAAAAAATGTGAAACAAATTCTATATCGCAACATCTCCTTATTTAGACCAAAGCATTAGAGCGTTAAGGGGAGATCCTTCACTTTTCTAGACCACCTTCTCCCTCATCTTTAGTCCCATTATTTTGGCGATGTTATGAACTTTCGCCCCATTTCTGTCAATGTTAAGACCTTTCTTGCCATTTAGGTGTCTATTTTTTTCATGGCGAGCTAAAGCGAGCCTGTAATTTAAGAGGAAACGGCCTTTGGCCGGAAAAAATTTCTACCGAAAAATGTACAAATATGTCTTGAAAGGAGGTCTAGGGGGCGTCTTTTTAAGCTTAAATGGAGGTCTAGCGAGGAAACTAGAAAAATAATCAATAAATAAAAAACTAACAAAAAGTGAAGGATCTGCCCTTAAGCCGGTATCACACGAGAGCTTTTATAGTCAACATTCGATGATCAACATTTGTATGGCAACATATCATAACTATTTAGCACTGGTATCGGAAACTAGACTGATGATAGATGAATTTAGGGGACCGGCATATTAGAAATGTTGACCTCATAAGCTGCCAGACCAGTGTTGAGGGAAAAAGCGCTCGTGTGATACCTGCTTTATCCTACCTCGCCCAAATGTACAACCGACGTGGCTCCCGAAGCGCTAATTTCACAGATAAAGGCAAATATTACGCCTGCCCCGAGATTATTACAGGTGGAAGGACGTTTGCAGGGGTATAAAGTCTCGCTAATACACCTGGGGGATCGGAGTACGGCCATAAGTGCGCGGAATTTCGATGTGAGTATCCTAGGTTCGAGTCCTTGGAGTGCCGCATGTATTTGTTGATTTCATTAATTGAGTTTAGAAGTGAAGTTGGTTGGTGAAAATAAATATAATATGGTAGGATAAAAGATAGATAGATAGATAGATAGATAGATAGATAGAGAGAGAGAGAGAGAGAGAGAGAGAGAGAGAGAGTGAGAGAGAGAGAGAGAGAGAGAGAGAGAGAGAGAGCGAGAGAGAGAGAGAGCGAGAGCGAGAGCGAGAGCGAGAGAGAGAGAGATAGGATAATTTTACAGTAATTTTGCTGGCATTAGACGATTTCTTACAGCTTAGGAATATTTTTTTTTTTAACAATCAAAGGGGCAAACTGCATCTTAATTATACCTTCGACTCTCACAGACCTCTTTCCTAAGCTCAATAAATGACATCGGTAAACAATGGCCTTAATAATATATAGGACTGCATCATATAATACGAAAAGGGTTATGAATCAAGGGCATCTCTCACTCTCTCTCTCCCTCTATTTTTTTTTTTTTTTTTTTTTTACCCTCCACTTTCGTCACTGTGTATATATTGGTCACACCGATTCTTTATCAGTCTGACTTCTTAAACTCGACCCATGCCATCTTGAGTCCCTGGTACCGTATACTTGCATTGATTGTTCACACTTATACTATTGACCTCTATATATTATGCCTGTTATACCGGCTCAACGTAGTCCTCATACTCGCCTTATCAATACATTAGCGACTGTATTACATAACATTCCGTATTGTCAGCAGCCGTGGTAAGGAATCCCGGTGTTTGTATTGGTAGTGGCGAGTTTTGATTAATTGATATACAAATAATATATGCATCATGTCATTATTTTGTATTCGTCGACAAAAGGCCGATTCGTTCTACATTTCCGTGAGAGTGAGTGAAAGCGAATGAGAGTTGAGAGAGAGAGAGAGAGAGAGAGAGTACGAGAGAGAGAGAGTACGAGAGAGAGAGAGAGAGAGAGAGAGAGAGAGAGAGAGTGTATGAGATAGAGAGCGAGTACGAGATAGAGAGCGAGTACGAGATAGAGAGCGAGTACGAGATAGAGAGCGAGTACGAGATAGAGAGCGAGTACGAGATAGAGAGCGAGTACGAGATAGAGAGCGAGTACGAGAGAGAGAGAGAGTACGAGATAGAGAGCGAGTACGAGAGAGAGAGAGAGTACGAGATAGTGAGAGAATTAAAGAGCCCCTAATAAAGAAGCCCATCATTCGTTCCGCATGCTCTCCACGGTCCAAGATAATTCAATTTGACCTCAAGATTTCCAGTTTTTCCCGTCTGGACAACGGCAATCACAGACACACCTCATTTTCCACGCCTTTCAACCTTCAATTTCCACCGGAATTACAACGTTCCCCTATACAAGGACAACCCATTATTATTATTATTATTATTATTATTATTATTAGTATTATTAGTTTTACTATATTTGTTTTCTTGAACCCCTTCTCATGCTTAGCCCAATTAGTATTTAGATTTTAAGACGTTCGCCTCATTGTTTAGATTTTAAGACGTTCGTCCCATCAGTTTGGCGATATTTAAGATCTTTTGCCCCATATATTTGTCAATATTTAGACCTATCGTGCCGGCACATTTAGGAGGCGAATATTTAGGAGGAAACAGCCTTCGGCCAGTAAATTTTTTCTACCGAAAAGCTTTCAAATTAATCTCAAGGGTGGGTCTTGGGGTATTTTGTTTTAAAAGCTTGATAGAGGTCTAGTGAACGAGCGAGCTAGTGTCCCCCCCCCCCCCAACTTTCTTTAGATGAGTCATAAGAACGATTTTTTGGCAATTTTACGTTTGATAATTCACACTTGCAAAAGATGTTTGGTACTGCATCAAAAGCGATACTGGCAGGTAGTTAAATTTGGTCAGCGGAAATTGAATAGAACATATAAATGCAGAAAGTGCCAGGCCACAAGCATAATAAAGTAGTAATAGAAATAATATGAATAATAATAATAATAATAGAAAAATAATTATAATAATAATATGCAAACCTCCGCTATCTGACAGCACAGGGCACATAAATAATCTTCCTAAAGACTATGAAAACTCAGACCAGTGGTAAACAACATGGCGGCTGGCGAGACTCGGTTGGTGCCCTCCCCAATACATTACTCCAGTTTACCCATCCCATTAGGCTACCTGGTGCCCCTAGGATGACCCCGTACTCTGTAATCTGGCTAACCCCGTCGCCCCAAGCTAGCCTTTTATGTCGGATCCTGGTCGTTTCGTTGACAGTTTCTTTCTTTCCTAGCCAAAACTAAAAAATCTAAGCTTATCATACCATAAACAAATCTAGCCTAACCTCTTCAAGTCTAGCAGCGGGCAAAGCAGGCTAGGAATCCGCCTCCCTTTGTATAATTATCCTACTCTACGAGACAGAGAAACGGGCGAAGGAACGCGAAAGTGGTCCCGGACCCTGAGAATAGGAAATGTACATGTTGTTTCTGTTTGGGCTCTGTCTCGTGTCGGCCACCCCCAGTAAAGGGGTATGTGCGCCTGAGTAAATACATACATACAACTATAAGATCAAGAGAATTGTATATCTGAACACTAAACGGCAACTCCGGGTGCATGAAAGGGTTAAGACGAAGAGAGAGTCTAGTAAATGTGAAAAGACCTTTTTTTTTTTTTTTTTTTTTTTACAAAAAAAAAATTGAAAAGACCAGTGGGCGAGTGGACTGTATGAGTGTACCATATATAGCCTGTAGGGGATTCGAACCTGAGCGTGTGATATTCAACAGGTCCAGCTCGTGACTGTCCCCAGGCTGTTGTAGGGGCGGCTCCATACCTCTCTTGTTAAGGGGAGGCAGACCGTTTTTCTGGACCCCCTTCTAGCCCCACTAGTTTTGAGATTATAAGACGTTCGGCCCATTAGTTTGGCAATTTTAACACCTTTCGCCCCATTTCGTTGTCAATTTTAAGAGCTTTCGTGCCATTTAGGTGTCGATTATTTCCTGGTGAGCGATAGCGAGCCTGCAATTTTAAGAGGAATCGGCCTGCCGCCGTGACATTTTTCTACCGAAAAATGTACAAATTTATCTTGAAGGGGGTCTAGGGGGTGTTTTTCTAAGCTTGATGGAGGTCTAGGGAGGAAACCAAAAAATATATGAATAAATGAATTAATAGACCAAACAAACGGCCAGTCTCCCCTTAAGGGATACAGGACTTTGTTGGGTAGAGTGTAATCAGGGACACTTAGGCTACCCTTTGTCATGTCTCTAATGTGGATCCATACCCCTTTGTCATGTCTCTAATGTGGATCCATACCCCTTTGTCATGTCTCTAATGTGGATCCCTTTGTCATGTCTCTAATGTGGATCCATACCCCTTGTCATGTCTCTAATGTGGATCCATACCCCTTTGTCATGTCTCTAATGTGGATCCATACCCCTTTGTCATGTCTCTAATGTGGATCCATACCCCTTTGTCATGTCTCTAATGTGGATCCATACCCCTTTGTCATGTCTCTAATGTGGATCCATACCTCTTTGTCATGTCTCTAATGTGGATCCATACCTCTTTGTCATGTCTCTAATGTGGATCCATACCTCTTTGTCATGTCGCTAATGTGGATCCATACCTCTTTGTCATGTCTCTAATGTGGATCCATACCTCTTTGTCATGTCTCTAATGTGGATCCATACCTCTTTGTCATGTCGCTAATGTGGATCCATACCCCTTTCATGCACCGGAGGTTTCCATTTAGAATTAAAAAACAGAATTATCTTAATCTCATAGTTACCTCTCCAGGGTTTGTTTGCTATCCACAGCTCACTCAAAGGCAACTGCAGAGATTAAAGTAACTAACCCGAAGGTTTCTAAACACCCCTGATAGTCACAAAGGCGTTTAACTCATTCAGTACCGATGACGTCCTAACCCATATATTCTGGCAATTATTAGACGATTACATTATGCTTAGGACGGACGTGTAACAATTAAAAGACTACAGACAGACTATCTCTATCAAATCTTATAACTATAGTCTATTTTTGTCCAGCTGAGACTAAATTGCCATGTTATTATCTTGGTTACTCAGCCATTAAGTAGATTTTGTAGCGAAATATGATGTTGATTATGAAAACTTGGCATTAATACGACACACAGCCATAGCAGTTTCACATATTTCCATTACTTATCGAGAAATCAGCTACTAAGGTATTCAATTTACCATCAACTGGGAAACAATGGAGTACAGTACAGATCCTTCCTCAGCTGAATTATATCGTCTACATAAAGCTGAAATAAAGCAACAGACATCCCCAGTAGTGAAAGGGTTTAGATGCTTATGTTCTGGGTGTGGTGTCCCGAGTTCGAATCCCGGGAGGATCCTCTGCTTTCATAAGTGTATTCAAGTACATTGGGGTTTGTAATGGATGATTAATGTTCAGAACGGGGTGTTACTTATACACTGTTCCAAATAGGTGTTCCTTAACCCTTTGAGGACCAGCGACGTGTGCTATATTTTGACGATAGAATACAGCTTAGCAAGGATCTGCGGTAGTTAAAAGGGTTGGTTGAGGTATATCGAAGCCTTAATTTTGCTAGAGGTCCTTCCGACGCTGAATTAAATCATCTAATAGTAGCCAGACTATGATAAGAAAGACGGCCCCTGGTACTGAACGGGTTAATTGATTACTGAACGGGTTAATTGATTACAACCGCTTTATCCAATGCATTTTGACATCCTTATTTGTTGGTGTGAATCATGAAAGAGACGGTAACCAAGGCTGAGCCAAATATGCGTGAAAATATTTGATCACAAGGCTCACGGCACTGAGGATAGGATCAGGTATTTAATACAGGATGAAGGTAAACAGCTATCTTCGTGCCTAACACAATTAAGGGGGTAGTGGCTATTGTGTGGCCTATAAATGTATATACTAATTTATTTTTTAATTTTTTAGTTTCCTCGCTAGACCTCCATCAAGCTTATAAAAACACCCCCTATACCCCCTTCAAGATAAATTGGTACATTTTTCGGTAGGAAAATGTCCCGGCCGAAGGCCGCTTCCACTTAAAATTCCAGGGTCGCTATCGCTCGACAGAATATAATCGACACCAAAATGGCATGAAAGGTCTTAACATTGACAACGAAATGGGGCGAAAGGTGATAAAATCGTCAAACTAATGGCCCATTAGTTTGACGATTTTATAATCTCATAATAATCTTATAATCTCAAAACAAATGGGGCTAAACACGAAGGAAGTGGGGCCAGAAAAACGTAGCAAGAATATGAATCTAAAAGTGATCATACCCGTGTGAAACCTAGAACACGAGCGCTGCAAATGGCTGGCGCTAAGGTGTTTATCAATCTGCCACGGCAACTTTGCAACTAAACTTTCGCTTTAGCCAGGATGGAAGGCCAGCAAGAGTTCAATATCAACAGGAAACACTAGAGAATACTTATGAGATGGACTCAAAACACACCTTAAATCTCACTATAATCTTAATGTATAAAGACACAAAGGAGTGTTAAATCCAATGCATGTGTTTGTGATCGTAGAAATATAACTGGTATTAACATAAACAAGTGTTATGAAATATTGTGAACTTGCAGATCAACCACTTTTCTGTAAATGTGTTGCACTGGCACAGGACCCAGTAAATGTATCATATTACTATCGGGATTACTTAAATGTATCATATTACTATCGGGATTACTTAAATGTATCATATTACTATCAGGATTACTTAAATGTATCATATTACTATCAGGATTACTTAAATGTATCATATTAGTATCAGGATTACTTAAATTTACGTAAACCAAAAATCACATTGATTAAATTAGGTCTATCATAGCAAAGTAACAATGTTTATATTTTCTTCAATCTGCATAAGCTTTCAGATAACACATATATTTTTTATTGACAAATCATCAAATTGCAGACAATAATGAAACATACCAAATTAGCATAAATCACTACAAAAGATCAAACTTATTAGAATTCTTATTCTATGATTTTGGTTAGACAAATACATTTTTTTATTCAAGCCAATCATTGATATTACGAAACAACGGTATCTCTCCTCATACAAATATATACCGTTATTTCGATCACTGACACACGAAGCTGACCAATGTGATATGTATTTAGTATATACACCTTAATATACAAAACAGGACCGTTCATAAAATAAGGTACAAGGCTCTCTCCCCTCCCTCCGGCTAATACACCGTACCGGAAAATAGGATGAAGTGTAACCTTATGGGTCAGGAAATGCCCACAAGGAAAGTGTTTATAGTGAAGAAATTAGTTGAAAGGTATCACAATGATAATTCAATTAATCCAATCATTAGATGATCGTCCGTCTTTCTTAAACGTATCAATGAAGTTACTATCGACCACCTCCTTGGTAAAACGAACCACAGTGTTATTAGAAATGGTGTCACATCTAACGATTTGTTTTTTTCCTAATTAATTTCAGATTCGAGTTTTTAAATGTCTTTCTTGAGATACTGGGACCAGAACTGAGCGCCATATTCAAGATCTAAAAATTACTCTTGAATAACCCAAAGGTTTCGTTTTTATAGGCAAAATTATTTGATAAATCCAAGGCTTTGTTAGTTTGCCGCAGCCACCACATTGCTCGAGGATATTTCATATTATCCATTTCATTAGTGGATTTTTTTTTCTTGAAATCATTACTATCTCGTAATATGAACCCGTGTCAAAAAAATTGTTTGAATAAAGGCAATTTGTCTGAAAAATGAGAGAAAAAGAGAGAGAGAGAAGCGAGAGATGAGGAGAGAGAGAGAGCGCCAGAGATCAACCAGAGCGCCAGAGAGAGAGAGAGATGAGAGCGCCAGAGAGAGAATGAGAGAGAGAGAGAGAAGAGAGAGGAGAGAGAGTCGCCAGAGAGAGAGAAGAGAGCGCCACGAGATGAGAGAGAGAGAGGAAGAGAGTGAGAGAGAGAGAGAGAGAGAGAGAGAGAGAGAGAGAGAGAGAGCGCCAGAGAGAGAGAGAGAGAGAGAGCGCCAGAGAGAGAGAGAGAGAGAGAGAGAGAGAGAGAGAGAGAGAGCGCCAGAGAGAGAGAGAGAGAGAGAGAGCGCCAGAGAGAGAGAGCAAGAGAGCGCCAGAGAGAGAGAGAGCGAGAGCCAGTGAGTGTGTGTGAATACGGCACGACTCTATTATGCCTGCAGCATCTATTCCAATGATATACCCCAGGAGTGAGGAAGGCTAATGAGGCCCGCCCGACAACATCTAATGACCCACTGCGCCAACCAACCCCAAACGAGACTGTCTGAGGGGGTGGGGGGGGGGGGGGGGTTTACTGGGTTAAGGGGGGTCAACGGCTTTTTGTTTTTTATCTTTCTCTCCTTTTCTCTCTTTCTCTGGCTTATATCCATTCGGTCCCATTCAGCCTACTGTTTTAAGACGCTTACCCCCATCCAGGTGTCAATATTTCCCTGGCGAGCGGAAGCGAGCCAGCATATATATATTTTTGTTTTTGACAGCAAGCTAAATTTGTACATTTTTCGATAGAAAAATGTCTGGTGAAGCCGGATTTTTCCATACAATGCTGGCTCGCTATCGCTCGCCAGGAAGAAATCGACACATGGATGGGGATAAACGTCTTAAAACAGTTGGCTGAACTGGGCCGAATAGATACAAGTCAAAGAGAGAGGGAGAGAAAGATAAAACAAATGCCAGGTGGGTTCCCTTAATGTGAGGGTGTTTGTGTGTAGCGAACCGTGAACCGCAACGCATGGATCCCAATTTTTTTTTGTTTTTTTGAGAGTCATAGCGACGTGTGTTATGATTCAGTCTAACTATATTATAGCGACGTGTGTTATGATTCAGTCTAACTATATTTATACGATATTGTGCAGCTTAGGAAGGATCTGTGGTAATTGAAAGGGTTAGTTGAGATAGTTTGAAAAGCCTTATTAATGCTCGACGTCCTTCCTAAGCTGAATATTAATGCCTCATCGTCTCCAGAATGTAAGGCAAAGGACGTCATCACCGGTACTGTACGGGGTTAAGGGGAGATCTCCACTTGAGGGATTTTTTTCTTGACCCCTTTCTCCCTCATGTTTAGCCCCATTGCTTTTCTAATTTTAAGACGTTCGCCCCAATATTTTGACAATTTTAAGAACTTTCGACCCATTTCTGTCAATTTTAAGACCTTTCGTGCCATTTAGGTGTCGATTTTATCCTGGCGAGCGATAGCGAGCCTGTAATTTAAGAGGAACCGGCTTTCAGCCGGGACATTTTTCTACCGAAAAATGTACAAATTTATCTTGAAAGGGGCTCAAGGCGGTGTAATCTTAAGCTTGGTGGATATCTAGAGACCAAACTAAAAACCTCCCCTTAAATGCCGGCATTTTTGGTTTTGCCTGAGTATCCATGTTATCTTGGTATCGGCGACTCTATTGTAACTACAGTACTTCCATCACTTCAGTATGGCTGGTAAATGGCATTGTGGGGTGAACCGAGACGATTGCATAATAGCAGTAAGAGTCCAGGTTAGAATCTGTATCGAACGCTACCAAGACCATACCACGCTTTATTACAGACCAGAGCCTTCAGAACTTGGCCTTAAGGGGGAGATTTCCACTTGAGGGATTTTTGTCTTGACCCCTTTCTCCCTCATGTCTAGCCCCATTGCTTTTGAGATTTTAAGACGTTTGCCCCATTAGTTTGGTGATTTTTAAGAATTTCCGCCCCATTCTGTCAATTTTAAGACCTTTCGTGCCATTTAGGTGTCGATTTTATCCCGGCGAGCGATAGCGAGCCTGTAATTTAAGAGTAATCGGCCTACGGCCGGGACATTTTTCTACCGAAAAATGTACAAATTTATCTTGAAAGGGGGTCAAGGGGGTGAAATTTTAAGATTGCTGGAAGAGTAGGAAACAAACTAGAAACCTCCCCTTAAAGGTTCGAATTGGTACGCTGAGAACTGTACACTCGGTCCAACAAGTATCTGCACCCCTACCCTGATAATCTGGTGTGTACAGAGCTTGGTAGTGTTGACATCTCTGCCTGCAGCAACATCCATCTATACTACTACCTACCTATAAGACCTACTATAGCAAACTGGCTGTAAATATTCACACCTATTTCCTGGTGGGCTCTTCCCAAAATGATATAGAAATGTCAGCTCGATTGCTTTAATCTATTTTGAGGTATGGGAAGTTAAGGGGTCCAGATTATTATCAAGTTCGTTGGTGCTACCTGTACCTACGACCTAGACTGTGGGGGCGCTCGGTTATGGCCTTGGCCTTGCTCGGGGCCTTGGGGCTGTTCGGCCAGGCAGCTTGGGGAACAACAACAACAACAACGACCTAGACTACCAAGCTCTGTACACACCAGATTATCAGGGTAGGGGTGCAGATACTTTGTTGACCGAGTGTACATGAATCAGGCAATTGACTACAAGCGGGGAAGGAGCGGTGAACAATGACAGCCAAAATCGGTTACAGGAAATACATAACAAGGTGTGCGTGTAGCGGGGCGTTAAGGGGAGGTTTTTAGTGTGTTTCCTAGACTTCCATCAAGCTTGAAATTACACCCCCTTGACCCCTTTTCAAGATAAATTTGTACATTTTTCGGTAGAAAAATGTCCCGGCCGAAGGCCGGTTCCTCTTAAATTACAGGCTCGCTATCGCTCGCCAGGAAAAAATCGACACCTAAATGGGGTGAAACTTCTTAAAATCGCCAAACTAATGGGGCAAACATCTTAAAATCTCAAAAGCAATGGGGCTAGACATGAGAGAGAAAGGGGTCCAGAAAAAAGTCCCTCAAGTGGAGATCTGCCCTTAAGTGGACCACCATACTCAAGGTGGCGTGTGTAACGACCCGTGACGCTACCGGCGATAAGTTACGCTTAAGGGGAGATATGCACTTGAGGGATTCTTTTCTGGACTCCTTTCTCCCTCGTGTTTAGCCCCATTGCTTTTCTAATTTTAAGACGTTCGCCCCATTATTTTGACGATTTTAAGAACTTTCGACCCATTTCTGTCAATTTTAAGACCTTTCGTGCCATGTAGGTTCGATTTTATCCTGGCGAGCGATAGCGAGCCTGTAATATAAGAGGAACCGGCTTTCAGCCGGGGCATTTTTCTACCGAAAAATGTACAAATTTATCTTGAAAGGGGGTCTAGGGGGAGTAATTTTGAGCTTGATGGAGGTCTAGGGAATCAACTAAAAACCTCCCCTTATGAATTTGCTTATTTATATATATTTATATTATATTTATATTATATATATATATATATATATATATATATATATATATATATATATATATATATATATATACTGTATTATGTTGTGTGTGCCTGTAATAAGTGTCCCACCTAAAGCTGAAAGTGATAGTCGCTATTTTATGGGTTATTTGGAAAGTTGGAAAGACGTGTGGCATGTTTTTTTAGTGTATATATATATATATATATATATAATATATATATATATATATATATATACAGTATATATATATATATATATATATATATATATATATATATATATAGCTATAGTATATATATATATATATATATATTATATATATATATATATATACAGTATATATATATAGTAGTAGCACATATTTTCTTCCTAACTTGTCTTCTTCATGGCCATTCATATACTGTATGTCCTTTTCCAAAATCATTCATTATATTTCTTTAATGGCCTCTTATCCCTTTGTACTACCTCAGATCCTTCACAAACTACACACAACAATGAAGTACAATATAACCACATCATTCACAAACTACACACAACAATGAAGTACAATATAACCACATCATTCACAAACTACACACAACAATGAAGTACAATATAACCACATCATTCACAAACTGCACACAACAATGAAGTACAATATAACCACATCATTCACAAACTGCACACAACAATGAAGTACAATATAACCACATCATTCACAAACTGCACACAACAATGAAGTACAATATAACCACATAATTCACAAACTGCACACAACAATGAAGTACAATATAACCACATCATTCACAAACTGCACACAACTATGAAGTACAATATAACCACATCATTCACAAACTGCACACAACTATGAAGTACAATATAACCACATCATTCACAAACTGCACACAACAATGAAGTGCAATATAACCACATCATTCCCCATGAACTCTCCATATTGAGCGCCTTTCTTCTCTGTCGACACAAATTAATCGGTCTTCATTTCCCCTCCCTCTCGCCAATAAATGATTTCTCTTTTTCCACCGCCATTAATTGTCCTCTCTTCATAATACCCCCCCCCCCCCCCCCCCCCCCGCCATCCCATTCTCTCCCACCTAGCTCTTAAGGGGAGGCAGACCGTTTTTTTCTGGACCCCCTTCTCCCTCATGTTTAGCCCCCCCCCCCCCCCCCACCTAGTTTTGAGATTATAAGACGTTCGGTCCATTAGTTTGGCGATTTTAACACCTTTCGCCCGATTTAGTAGTCAATTTCAAGACCTTTCGTGCCATTTAGGTGTCGATTTTTTCCTGGCGAGCGATAGCAAGCCTGCAATGTTAAGAGGAATCGGCCTTCGGCCGCGACATTTTTTCTACCGAAAAATTTACACATTTATCGTGAATGGGGGGTCTAGGGGGTGTTTTTCAAAGCTTGATGGAGGTCTAGCGAGGAAACTAAAAAAATATATATGAATAAATAAATGAATAGACCAAACAAACAGTCAGTCTTCCCTTAAGGGGAGGTTTTTAGTGTGTTTCCTAGACTTCCATCAAGCTTGAAATTACTCCCCCTTGACCCCCTTTCAAGATAAATTTGTAAATTTTTCGGTAGAAAAATTTCCCGGCCGAAGGCCGGTTTCTCTTAAATTACAGGCTCGCTATCGCTCGCCAGGAAAAAATTGACACCTAAATGGCACGAAAAATCTTAAAAGTGACATAAATGGGGCGAAAGTTCTTAAAATCGTCAAACTAATGGGGCGAACGTCTTAAAATCTCAAAATCAATGGGGCTAAACATGAGTGAGAAAGGGATCCAGAAAAAAATCCCTCAAGTGGAAATCTCCCCTTTAAAAGGACGGGACCAGATACACAAAGGGTTAAGTTATAAATATGACTATAAACGTCAATATATAACGGGACAGCGACCAGAAACACTCATAATATTATGGTTTGCAGCCATATGATTGAACACATGCTGATATTTGTGTATTCATATTTCTATTAATCCACGCATATGGGTGTGGGTGTGTGTGTGTGTGTGTGTGTGTGTGTGTGTGTGTGTGTGTGTGTGTGTGTGTGTGTGTGTTTACCTATTTACCTATTTGTAGTTTACAGGAATTGAGCAGCGCTCGTGTTGTCCTGTCTTAGTGTGTGTGTGTGTGTGTGTGTGTGTGTGTGTGTGTGTGTGTGTGTGTGTGTGTGTGTGTGTGTGTGTGTGTGTCCTTTTGTATGCTTGGATGCACTTGCGTGATTATGATTTGCCTTCGTGTGTGTGTGTTTGGTGTGTGTGTGTTTGTGTGTGTGTATGTGTGTATGTGTGTGTGTGTGTGTGTGTGTGTGTGTGTGTGTGTGTGTGTGTCCTTTTGTATGCTTGGATGCACTTGCGTGATTATGATTTGCCTTCGTGTGTGTGTGTGTGTGTGTGTGTGTGTGTGTGTGTGTGTGTGTGTGTGTGTGTGTGTGTGTGTGTGTTTATATGTGAGTGTGTGTACTTGTGTGTGTCAGTGCGACTTAGCGTTACATAATAATACATATATAATTCACAGGCTTGGGAACATCACAGTATAATTCACAGGCTTGGGAATATCACAGTATAATTCACAGGCTTGGGAACATCACAGTATAATTCACAGGCTTGGGAACATCACAGTATAATTCACAGGCTTGGGAACATCACAATATAATTCACAGGCTTGGGAACATCACAGTATAATTCACAGGCTTGGGAACATCACAATATAATTCACAGGCTTGGGAACATCAAACAATATTTTGCCTGTAACAACGGGGGATAGTTTACTGCCCATATGTCTCTTCTCCCTATAAATACCATCAACAGTAATGCATTATAAATAAAAGCATTTTCATATAAAGACCTTAACTGTATATGCAGTATATATATATATATATATGTATATATATATATATATTTTTTTTTTTTTTTTTTTTTTTTTTTTTCTATATTCCAACTTACTTCCTCTCGGGCATAGGCTGAGAGCCTTAACATTCACCGCTTTACAATGAACAGTGAAGCCCGTGAGGTCTTGTTCCAGTCTATATACGGTATATATATATATATATATATATATATATATATATATATATATATATATATATATATATATATCCATCTATACACAGAAAAATATATGTCAATACAAAATAATACATAAATAAATATTACCTATATTATAAATCATTGATGGCAAAGTTACTAATTGAAATAATGTATATATCCTGTTTCGCAATAATTTAATCTGAATATTAGCGCCCGTCAAAACATATTATTTGGGACGGCGCTAACTGAAGCGGGATTAAGGGGCGATGGGTCGTTTTTCTGGTCCCCCCCCCCCCCCCCCTCCCCCTCTTCCTCATGCTTAGCCCCCATTAGTTTTCAGCTTTTAAGACGTTTGGCACATTAGTTTGTCGATTTTTCAACCTTTCGTCCCATTTCTATATCAATATCAAGACCTTTCGTGCCATTTAGGTGTCGATTTCTGTTCTGGCGAGTGATAACGAGCCTGTAATATTAAGAGAAACCGGCCCTCGGCCGAGAAATTTGTCTATCTAAAAATATACAAGGATATCTTGAAGGGGGGTCTAGGGAGTATTTGTTTTAAGGGGAGGTATTTAGTGTGTTCCCTAGACCTCCATCAAGCTTAAAATTACACCCCCTTGAGTCCCTTTCAAGATAAATTTGTACATTTTTCGGTAGAAAAATTTCCCGGCCGAAGGCCGGTCCCTCTTAAATTACAGGCTCGCTATCGCTCGCCAGGATAAAATCGACACCTGAATTGCACGAAAGGTCTTAATATGGGGTGAAAGTTCTTAAAATCGCTAAACTAATGGGGCAAACGTTTTATAATATCAAAAGCAATGGGGCTAAACATGAGGGAGAAAGGGGTCAAGAAAAAATCCCTCAAGTGGAGATCTCCCCTTAAACTTGATGAAGGTCTATCGAGGAAACTAAACAAATAAATGAATACATTAATAAATAGACCCCCAAAATAAACCACTGTCACACTTTAAGGGGAGATCTCCACTTGAGGGATTTTTTTCCGGACCCCTTTCTCCCTCATGTTTAGCCCCATTGGTTTCGAGATTTTAAGACCTTCGCCCTAGTAGTTTGGATATTTTAAGACATTTCGCCCCATTTCTGTCAATTTTAAGACCTTTCGTGCCGTTAAGGTGTCGATTTTTTCCTGGCGACCGATAGCGAGCCTGTAATTTAAGAGCAACCGGCCTCCGGCCGAGACATTTTTCTACCGAAAAATGTAGAAATTTATCTTGAAAGGGGGTCTAGGGGGTGTAATTTTAAGCTTGATGAAAAAGTAGGGAACAAACTAAATACCTCCCCTTAATAACACAGTTCAACCCATTTAATTTAGGTGTTCGGGTGGGAATGGAAGAAATGCGGTTTTGTATAATTGACATGGACAATACACCACTGTTAATTATGTCAACTAATAATTATGATTCTAGATAGGCTATACGGAATGGCTATCTATCTGAACAATTAATAAGTTATAATCTCTCTCTCTCTCTCTCTTTTTTTTTTTTTTTTTTTTTACTAGAATTAAGTCCTGACCACCTTGTTTGGATCGTAAGGTCTGTGTGGCCAGTGTATTTCTGTACATTTATGTAAATCTCTCTCTCTCTCTCTCTCCTCCTCTCTCTCTCTCTATATATATATATATATATATATATATATATATATATATATATATATATATATATATATGTTTCTAGTCTCTCAGTGGGGATCGAACCATCGACCATCAGGATGATAGCCGACGCTTTAATCAATTACACCACGGCAGTCTGCCGTGGTGTAATTGATTAAAGCGTCGGCTATCATCCTGATGGTCGATGGTTCGATCCCCACTGAGAGACTAGAAACATTTAGTGGCTCACGTGTATTTGTGATATATTCTCAATATATATATATATACCGGTATATATTACGTAATGGTGGTGGAAGGAGTTAAGAAAAATACAAACATTTTCACCGTCTTCGAACCCCATTGGATTTTCATTGATAGCGAGACACTAAATCATGGAAACAATTATTGGCTGCTCCGACCCAAAGTCTCTCTCAGAAATGTTTGGGGACATAAATCCTTTCAGAGATTCGGGATTTTGGGTAATCATCTTAAGGGGGGGGGGGGGGACGGGCGTATTTCTTCTTCTTTTTTTTTTTCTTTTTCTTTTTTTTTTTCTTTTTTTTTTTTTTTTTTTTTAAGTTTCCGCCCTACACCTTCATCAAGCCTAAGAAAACACCCCACAAGACCCTCCTTCAAGATAAATTTTTACATTTTTCGATATATAAATGTTAGGTACCCCATAAATTACAGGCTCGCTATCGCTCGCCAGGTACAAAATCGACCCCCTAAATGACACGAAATGTCCTAAATATTGACAAATAAATTAGGTAAAAAGGTTTTAAAATCGCCAAACTAATGAAGCAAACGTCTTAAAATATCAAAACAAATGGAGCTAAACATGAGGCGGAAGGGGGTCTAGGAAAACGACATTTCTCCCCGTAATTGAATTCTGTCAACGAGAACATGCTCTGCAATATCGTGTTTGCTGGTGTTTTAATAATAATAATAATAATAATAATAATAATAATAATAATAATAATAATGATTATAATAATAATAATAATAATAATCATCATTATAATAATGAAAATAATAATAATAATAATAATAATAATAATAACAATAATAATTATAATAATAATAATAATAATAACAATAATAATAATAATAATAATAATAACAATAATAATGATTATAATACTTCACTTCCTCCGAAAACACAGGGTCGCTATCGCTCGCTAGGAATATATCGACACCTAAATGGCACGAAAGCTCTTAATATTGACAAAAAATGGGGTGAAAGGTCTTAATCCGTTCAGTACCAGTGCCGTCCTAGTTACGTTATGCTGGCTACTGTTATACGATTTTATTCAACTTAAATATGGGCTCCAGCAATGAACAGGCTTCGAACTATCTCACTTAACCCTCTTCACTACCAAAATCCTTCTTAAGGGGGTGACCTGCTTTTTGTTATTTCTGTCCTTTTCTCTCTTTCTCTGGCTTGTATCTATTCGGCCCCATTCAGCCAACTATTTTAAGACGTTTATCCCCATCTAGGTGTCGATTTCCTCCTGGCGAGCGATAGCGAGCCAGCATTATATGAAGAAATCCGGCTTCGCCGGAGACATTTTTCTATCGAAAAATGTACAAATTTAGCCTGCTGTCAAACAAAAATAAAAAATATGCTGGCTCGCTACCGCTCACCAGTAAGAAATTGACACCTGGATGGGGATAAACGTCTTAAAACAGTAGGCTGAATGGGGCCAAATGGATACAAGCCAGAGAAAGATAGAAAAGGACAGAACAAAAACAGGTCACCCCCCTTAAGGGGAGACGTTTTTTTTCTTTTTTTTTCTACTAATTCATTTATTCCTTAACTTCTTAGTTTTCTCGCTAGACCTCTATCAAGCTTAGGAAAACATCCCCTAGACCCCCCTTCAAGATAAATTTGTACATTTTTCGGTAGAAAATTCCTCTTAAAATTTCAGGCTCGCTCTCGCTCGCCAAGAAAAAATCAACACCTAAATGGCACGAAGGGTCCAAATATTGACAAACAAAATGGGGTGAAAGGTCATAAAATCCCCAAACTAATGGAACCAACGTCTTAATTTAAAATCTCAAAACTAGTGGGGCTAAACATAAGGGAAGAAGGGGGTCCAGAAAAACGGTCCGTCTCCCCTTAAACTGCACAAAAGCGCCTAAACTTAGCTAGTATAATGAAAACAAAGATATCAACGGTACAGTATTTTGTTTATGCGTGTTCAGTTGTGTTGTCTCTATGCTGGCTCTGTCTTGAGTCGGCCACCCCCCTAAACAAACAAAATGAGAAAAAAAGGAAAAGAAGGAAAGAAAAGAAAACAAAATAGACCCCCCCAAAAAAAAGGAAAAGAGGGAAACTGCACAAAAGAAAATAAATTTGGAAAAGTGGGGATAGAATACAATAAAACAGATTTAAAACACGCGGTGAATTACCTATGATAACGCTCTTCAAATCTCTAGTGCTACCGCGGCTTGAATACTGTAGCGTAGTAATATCCCCCATACAAAGCAGGTGAAATAAATGACTTGGAGAGTGTACAAAGAAATTTCACTTCGCTTATAAGTTCGGTAAAACAGCTACACTATTGGGATCGTTTAAGAGCACTGAAACTGTACTCGCTGGAACGTAGAAGAGAACGTTACCTTATAATATATACGTGGAAAATCGCAGAGGGTTTAGTACCAAACCTACATACTCCGATAGTCATGAAATTCAGTGATAGGAGAGGCTGGGAATGCAATATCCCCCGGATGAATAACAGGGGTGCTATGGGTGGTTATCACACAGAGGCCCACGTCTCTTCAACAAAGTCCCACGGCGAGTAAGAGACATGAGGGGCATCTCTTTAGACAACTTCAAGAGAGCCCTCGATGTCGAACTGCAAAAAGTGCCAGACGAGCCCATCTTCGCAAGGGAGGGTGCCGTCTCTTCAAACAGTCTGCTGCACCAAAACACATCCCACAACAAGGGGCGACGCGCTCCTCGGTGCTGCTAGGAGAGTGGCGAACACAACCTTAGGTTAGGTAGTAGGTAGGGATATGCCTCGACTGGCGTTACCACATTGATACGATACTATACACAAAATATTTGGTGCAACTGGATGAAAAGCGATACGTTTATGGTTAAGGGGAGATCTCCACTTGAGGGACTTTTTTCTTGACCCCTTTCTCCCTCATATTAAGCCCCATTGCTTTTGATATTATAAAACGTTCGCCCCATTAATTTAGCGATTTTAAGAACTTTCACCCCATATAAAGACCTTTCGTGCCATTCAGGTGTCGATTTTATCCTGGCGAGCGATAGCGAGCCTGTAATTTAAGAGGAACCGGCCTATGGCCGGAACATTTTTCTACCGAAAAATGTACACATTTATCTTGAAAGGGACTCAAGGGGGGGTATCATTTTAAGCTTGATGGAGGTCTAGGGAACAAAGTAAATACCTCCCCTTAAGCCGGTATCACACGAGAGCTTTTATAGTCAACATTCGATGATCAAAAAAAATTCTGGCAACGTTTCTGGAATATTTTACCTTGGTATCAGAACTGATATAACTAGACTGATGATGGATACATAAAGGCAGCCGAAAGATTTTATATGTTGACCTCATAAGCTGCCAGACCAGTGATGAGGATAAATGTTGAGGGAATAAGTGCTCGTGTGATATCGGCTTGAATTAAAAGCGATACATATATAGCTATGCAACAATTCACTTGATTGCTTGTTAGTCCCCACGTTGCAAGGTGTTGAATTTCCTACATGCAATGCAGCTGTAAAAATCCCAGTTAAATAAATGGTCTGATATATCAAGTAAAGCCATCGTAGTTCTTGTATTAAGGGGAGGTTTTTAGGGTGTTTCCTAGACTTCCGTCAAGCTTGAAATTACACTCCCTTGACCCCCTTTCAAGATAAATTTGTACATTTTTCGGTAGAAAAATGTCCCGGCCAAAGGCCGGTTCCTCTTAAACTACAGGCTCGCTATCGCTCGCCAGGAAAAAATTGAGACCTAAATGGCACGAAGTCTTAAAATTGACAGAAATGGGGTGAAAGTTCTTAAAATCGCCAAACTAATGGGGCGAACGTCTTAAAATCTCAACAGCAATGGGGCTAAACATGAGGGAGAAAGGGGTCCAGAAAAAAAATCCCTCAAGTGGAAATCTCCCCTTAACCCCTTCTGTACTGGCGACGTCTTTTTAAGTTCATTCTAGCTATATTTAAACGATTTTGTGCAGGTTAAGAAGGACCTGTGGTAGTGAAAATGGCTAAGTGTGATGGTTCGAAGCCTGTTAATTGTTGGAGGCTCTTTTTAAGCTGATTAAAATCGTCTAATAGTAGCCAGAGTAAAGTTAAATGACGTCGCCGGTACTGAAGGGGTTAATAAACACGTCCAAATACACTCGCACGTAAATTCACACACACACACCACACACTACACACACCACACACACACACACACACACACACACACTACACACACACACACCACACACACCCACACACACACACACACACACACAAGGCGTTGTACTGTGGTCTTGCGCTGAGGGCAAGGGCGAGGGTTCGAGTCTCCATCAGAATCCTAAAGGTTTTCGGCCATAGCGACGGAGACAATTGCATCGTGGTTCCTCCTTAACCAGGCTGCTATCAGCCTCACCAATACAAAGTGCATCTGCGTATGTACTTGGTGGGAAGCCAGGCACCTCACGGTCGCCAAAGGTCGCATGATTGTAACCTCGTAGTTAAGGTAGAATATGATTGTACTAGTTAGTGCCTAGGTTTACGAAAAACTCTGCAGATTATCAGCTGCAATGAACAATAATCAGATACTTATTTATTTGTATTCTTTAAACATACACACACACACAAACTTTCATACACAAACCAACTTACACCCATACCCACGTACACTTACAAACACACATAGTATCATGAGGTTATAACATTACGATATCAAGTAGTGTATTTTCGTTACCTTTATGATTTGCTTTGAATGGTTTGGCTCACCTTTTGTTGTATCTGTGTTTTTCCTTCCTCCGTTCATTGTCTCTTTAAAAAAAAAAAAAAAAAAAAAAAAAAAAATCTACCACAACATGTCTAGAGCACTTGTCATAATTCGTCAGCTCAAACTCAGATACAAACATTCTCTATTATATAAAAGCTTATTGGCTAATCCACTGCTGATACACGCCGTATCAGAACGTATTGTAGTATTTATTGCAGAGTCGATTATAAGACATTATTAGTCGATTATTATATAGAACAATGTGTGGTGTGTGTGTGTGTGTGTGTGACTGTGAAAGAGAGAATCTGTGTACGTGTGTGTGTGTGTGAGAGAGAGAGAACGAGAAAGAGATACTATATACTGCATGTGTGTGTGTGTGTGAGTGACTGTGAAAGAGAGAATCTGTGTACGTGTGTGTGTGTGTGAGAGAGAGAGAACGAGAAAGAGATACTATATACTGCATGTGTGTGTGTGTGAGTGTGTTAGAGAGAAACTGTGTGTGTATGTACCCGTGTGTTTTCTCTTTAGTAATTTTGTCCAACCTTACTCTGCCCAGCGTTTTTTTTTTCAGGCCCCTCTCTGTGTATTTGATTGAGGCAAGCACAAAACAGACAGACTGCTGATTGCGCCCACCAGCCGTGCCCGTTTGCTCCATCTTTATATGCAACCCGGTTTAGCCCATATGTCCAGTCGCGCTAATAAGTCATGCCCCAGCTTTGCATCATCTTTATATGCAACCCGGTTAAGCCCATATGTCCACTCGCGCTAATAAGTCATGTCTAGGCACCAATTATGTTTTGATCAATAATTGGTATCAGCAATATTTACACATAATTTCTGCTTGTTGAGTGAGGTATACAAACATGTTCCTACACTTACCCACCTTATTCAACATCTGACAGACATTAATACAGCACAGAGCGAGCCAAACGTAATGACACCTGGGACATGACTTATTTGCGCCACCGTACAGTCGCGCTAATACGTCATGTCCCAGCTGTCAATACGTTTGGCTTGCTCTGTGCTGTATTAATGTCTGTCAGATGTTCAAAAGGGTGTGTAAAGATAGGAACATGATTATGTATCTCACTCGAAACGATGACTTAAGGGGAGGCAGACCGTTTTTCTGGACCCCCTTCTCCCTAATGTTTAGCCCCACTAGTTTTGAAACTATAAGACGTTCGGCCCATTAGTTTGGCGATTTTAACACCTATCGCCCCACTTCGTTGTGAATTTTAAGACCATTCGTGCCATTTACGTGTCGATTATTTTCTGGCGAGCGATAGCGAGCCTGTAATTTTAAGAGGAATCCGCCTTCGGCCGGAACATTTTTCTACCGAAAAATGTACAAATTTATCTTGAAGGGGGGTCTAGAGGGTGTTTTTCTAAGCTTGATGGAGGTCTAGGGAGGAAACTACAAAATATAAATGAATAAATTGATTAATAGACCAAACAAACGGTCAGTCTCCCCTTAATGCTTAGGTAGTGCTGATAGCAACTATTGATCCAAATATACTTGGTGCTGCGACATCACTTATTAGGCCGACTGTACCGGCACCATCCAAAGTTCACCGGAAACGTTGATGATGATGATGATGATGATTTGTGTGACATCTAGACGATAACGCGACGCTCCTGAGATGTGAAGAACTCTTATTTGGTACGAGGGTAGTCTCTTTTCGCTCCCCTGTCTCGCTTCATTAGTTTGGATATTTTAAGACGTTGCACTCCATTAGACTGGCTATAATAAGACGCTTCACCCCATTCAGGGATTTTTTTCTGTCGAAAATGTTGAAATTTAGCTCGATGGGGGGTCTAGCTTGGCATATTTTCGTTTCAAGGAAGTCTGGGAAGGCGTTTTTTGTTAGCCTAAGAGACGAATTAAGGGGAGGCAGGCCGTTTTTCTGGACCCCCTTCTTCCTCATGTTTAGCCCCATTTTTTTTTTTTTAGATTTTAAGACGTTGGTTCCATTATTTTGGGGATTTTCTGACCTTTCACCCCATTTCTTTGTCAATATTAGGACCCTTTGTGTCATATAGGTGTCGATTTTTTCCTGGCGAGCGATAGTGAGCCTGTAATTTTAGGAGGAACCGGCCTTTGGCCGGGAAATTTTTCTGCCAAAAAATGTACAAATTTATCTTGAAGGGGGGTCTAGGGGGTGTTTTTCTAAGCTTGATGGAAGTCTAGCGAGAAAACTAAGAAATAAAGGAATGCATGAATTAATAGACCAAACAAACGGCCAGCCTCCCCTTAAAATGATTGCGTGAAAATGGTAAAAGGAAGCAAAATACGCAACAATAATTAAACACGGTAACTTATAATAATAACCCACAAGACGCCGGACTAGATAATGTTAAATTTGACTTTAGCCATATTTCTCTCTCTCTCTCTCTCTATATATATATATATATATATATATATATATATTTTTTTTTTTTTTTTTTTTTTTTTTTTAATTACTTGAGTTTAGAAGTGAAGTTGGTTGGTGTAAAAAAAAGAAAAATATATATATTATATATATATATATATATATATGATTATATTTATATATAAATATATATATATATATTTTTATTTTATTTTTTTATTTTTTTACCTGGCGAATTTATATACTAGGTAGATTTTGGACTTCAGAACTGCAATTTGAGGTGATTTGCTGATGATATGTGTCTGAATTAAGGACCACCCCGTGTTTAACATTAATCCTCCATTACAAACCCCAATGCACTTCAATAAGTTAAAGAAACCATATGGTCCTCCCGGGATTCGACCTTGGGACACCACACCCAGAACATAAGCATATAAGCCATTACACCACCAGCACAGTTAAAGGTGAAGGACACGATTAATATCCATTTGCGAATTATGGATATTAATCTAATCATTGCCATTTTAACCATATCAGTACTCAATGACAGATTATTTCGTTTAATTGTAGGACATATGCAACGACTACATTTAGCTTACAAGGATATTTTGAAAGTCAGAGGGTTAATGGAAGCATAGCTTAATCCTTCCATTCTTACAGGGCCTCCAAAGCTGTATACAATCTTCGAATGATACTTTAAAAAAAAAAAAAAAAAAAAAAAAATATATATATATATATATATATATATATATATATATATATATATATATATATATTATATATATATATATATATAATTTAAATCAATAACATAAAATAATATAAAATCGTGCTACTGAACTACTGCGGGCGTAAAGGTGTAAAGGTGTCAGACTGTGTGAGTGGTCCTAACTGGGTTACAACAAAGAGGCTCGTGTACCGGTCTGCATGGCGCGTTTTGTGGACTCGAAGTGTCCAGTTGTTGGGTATTTGTTTTAGTTTGCATTGTTTGAGTCCGGTGGTGGTGGTGGTGGTGGTGGTATGGTGGTATGGTGGTTGGGTGGTGGTGGTGGTGGTGGATGGTGGATGGTGGTATGGTGGTTGGGTGGTGGTGGTGGTATGGTGGTATGGTGGTGGTTGGGTGGTGGTGGTGGTGGTGGTGGTGGTTGGTGGTATGGTGGTATGGTGGTTGGGTGGTGGTGGTGGTTGGTGGTATGGTGGTGATGGTGGTGGTTGTGGTGGTGGTATAGTGGTATGGTGGTGGTGGTGGTGGTAAGGGCGAGGGTGAGAGGAAAAGGCGAGTATAGTAATTTGTATTTTTCCAGCTGATGGTTAATTGAATCCCTTAGCATATGATTTGCATATTCTTAAGAACTGGACAAATAGGATACTGCTATGGCTCTGCGTCATATTATTGCCAAGTTTTCATAATTGGCTACATATTCTGCTACAAAATCATGATGAGAGCGTAGTAATCAGGATGGAGAGATCGCAATGTACCCTCAGCTAAAAATAAAATAAAAACAATATCCGGTAACAAAAAAGTTGTCAACAAAGTTATTAAAAAAAAAAAAAAAAAAAAAAGGCAAAAGGACTCCCAGCAAAAGCGACTGGTAAACGAAATGACCCATGGCGAAAATGACCCGTGGGCGAGAGGACCGTAATAGGGCCGTAAAACAAGGCCGGGTCGTAAAGGCCGCTCACCCAGGCAAGCAGCAGTGAAGAATACCGGCCCCAAGAACGCCTTTCTCCGGCCCCGGATGGTAAACAATTTATTTTTAGAGTTATGTGTGGGGCCGGAGAAGGTGGGGGAGGAGGTGGTGTAAGAGGTGTGGGTGGAAGTGGGGAAGGAGGAAGAGGTGTGGGAGTAGGTGGTGTGGGAGGAGGTGTGATGTGCAGGAGGAAGTGTAGAAAGAAGTGGTGTGGGAGGAGGTGGAGTAGGGGGAGGTGGAGTGGGAGAAGGTGGTGTGAGAGGGGAAGGTGTGGGAAGGGAGAAGGTTGAGGAAGAGGTGTGGCAGGAGGTGGAGTAGGGGGGGGGGGGGTGAGAGGTGGAGTGGGAGGAGGTGTGAGAGGGGGAAGTGTGGAAGGTGTGGGAGGGGAAGGTGTGGCAGGAGGTGGTGGTGGAGTAGGGGAGGTGTGAGAGGGGAAGGTGGAGTGGGAGGAGGTGGAGAAGGAAGGCAGGCTGGGCGTGAAGTTGGCTCATATACATGCTTTGTATTTCGTTGGGTCCTTAAGGGAGCCACCTTGCTTTTTTTCTCTTTCTCTCCCTCTCTCTGTGGCTTGTATCCATTCGGCCCCATTCAGCCTACTGTTTTAAAACGTTTACCCCATCCAGGTGGCAATATTTTCCTGGCGAGCGGCAGCGAGCCAGCATATACATATTTTTGTTTTGACAGCAAGCTAAATTTGTAAATTTTTTGATATAAAAAATTCTCCGGCGAAGCCGGATTTCTCCATACAACGTTCGCTCGCTATCGCTCGCCAGGAAATAATCGACCTATGGATGGGGATTAACGTCTTAAAACAGTTGGCTGAATGGGGCCGAATGGATACAAGCCAGGGAAAGAGAGAAAAGGAGAGAAAGATAAAAAAAAAAAAAGCGGTGACCCCCCTTAACCCCTTCTGTACCGACTACGTCTTTTTCATTGTATTCTAGCTTTATTTAGACAAGGTGCATTTTAAGAAGGATCTGTGGGAGTAAAATTAATTAGCCTAAGTGAGGTAGTTCGAAGCCTGATAATTGCTGGAGGTCCTTTTGCAACTGAATACAATGGTCTAATAATAGCCAGAATAATGTTAAAAGGACGGCACCGGTACAGAAGGGGTTAAGGGGAGGCTTGTTTTGGTCTGGATTCCTTCTCCCTCATGTTTAGCTACATTAGTTTGACGATTTTAAGACCTTTTGTGCCATTTAGGTATCGATTATTTTTAAGACCTTTTGTGCCATTTAGGTATCGATTATTTTTAAGACCTTTTGTGCCATTTAGGTATCGATTATTTCCTGTCGAGCGATAGCGAGTCTGTAATTTAGGAGGAACCTGCCTTTGGCCTGGAAATTTTTCTGGAAATTTTGAGTGTGTGTGTGTGTGTGTGGGGGGGGGGGGGGGGCCCCGGGGGGGCTTGAGTTTGGAGTTTTCATGGGGCATGGGTTTCTGTGGGGCATCTATTTATCACGGGTTTTGTGAGCATATATATATATATATATATATATATATATATATATATATATATATATATACGGTATATACTGTATATATATATCAAGTATATCTCACAAATACACGTGAACTAATAAATGTTTATATAATACCAGCCGGACTCAAACCTCCGACATTAAGAACAAGTGTCCGAGGTTTTAATCCACTACACCACGGCATGATACTCGTTCTGAATGTCGGAGGCTCGAGTCCAGCTGGGAGTATATAAACATTTAAGTGACATAGTCCAAGGCCTGTTTAATTACTGGAGGGCCTTTTCAAATTGAATTAAATCGTCTAATAGTAGCCAGAATAAAGTTATAAAGGGACGGCACCAGTACTGAAAGGGATCAAGGGGCTGGGGTTCTGGAAAAGGGGCTCCAGTCCTGACGCTATTCTTGACTTATAGTGTGCTGGCTTAAGGCGAGGCTGATGGACTGTTGAGGTTAAGGGGAGATGGGTCGTTTTTGCTGGTCCTCTTTCTCCCTCGTGTTAAGCCCCATTTGTTTGAAATTATACGACGTTCGGTCTATTAGTTTGACGATTTTAACACCTTTCGACCCATTTCGTTGTCAATTTTAAGACCTTTCGTGCCATTTAGGTGTCGATTATTTCCTGGCGAGCGATAGCGAGCCTGAAATTTTAAGAGAAACCGGCCTTCGGCCGGGATATTTTTCTACCGAAAAATGTACACATTTATCTTGAAGGGGGGTCTAGGGGGTGTTTTTCTAAGCTTGATGGAGGTCTAACGAAACAACTAAGAAATACATAAAATAATAGACCCCCCCCCCAAAAAAAAAACCGGTCCATCTCCCCTTAATAATCCAGAAGGGTTGATAGCTTACCTGTCATGATAAATAAATTACGTACAAAGTGAAGCTTAATTCAGGTCAGCTCAGCCTGATCTATTCGTAATACCAGGTGTAACAGCTGTACCGACGCATTTGCATATTGGGAACAATGAACACAGTTGATTGATACTGCTTGTAACAAAGGCAAACCGCATACATTAATATGAAATGTTTTATGGGAACTGTTGCAGCCACTAGTTTCATTGCAGAGTGTGTATTAAACCCCAAAGAGTTACGAGAGTCTGTATGTTTCGTTTGCCATTGCTCTACATTATTGTTCGCTACATTTGCAACTGGCCCAATGGTTTTTGTTTTACATATACTGTATGTGTTTCTACGCTATATAAAAATGAGAAATTCAAAAGACAGAAATGAACAAACTAGTGTGTAGGTTAAATCTGTATATTTTGTTTGCCAATACTCTTCTTAATTACTCCATAATAGCATAAATATAATTAGCTCTGGACCAGTTGGAAATAATGCCAGGTGTGCAGTCATCGAATTTATTTATTTACCACTCCATCATCTTCATTATACATATCTTTGTTGTATTTTTTATTCTACTTTGTTATATTTTATGTTTATTTGTATATACAGTATGTATATATATATATATATATATATATATATATATATATATATTTTCTTTTTTTATAGACGCTAGAATTGCCATGAATATCAGGCGTTTGTCACGAATCGCTAGGTCAAGTTGCTCGGGCTTGACATCTAACAATAACATTTTGACAGTGCGGGCTCGATTCGCCGACCCTTTGATCAGCAGCCGACGCTCTACTGACTATGCCATCCCGTTGCATATTTTTACAAACTGTTGAGTGAATTATTGTTTTTTCACTATTATATTTAAACTGGAATACCCGGTATGTGATACTAGCGCATAATGAAAAGAATAGGGTGGTAAAACACTTATTCTAGACCCCCTTCTCCCTCATGTTTATGCCTATTAGTTTTCAGATTTCATGACGTTCGGCCCATTAGTTTGGCGATTTAAAGACTTTTTACCCCATTTCTTTGTCAATGTTTAGATTTTTCGTGTAATTTAGGTGTCGATGTTTTCCTGGCAAGCGATAGCGAGCTTGTATTTTAAAGAGGAACCGGCCTTCGGCTGGGATATCGTGAAGGAGGGTATTGGGTGGGTGTTTTTTTTAAAGCTTGATGGAGGTCTAGGGAGGAAACTGAAAACAAATATTGAAAAGATACATGAATTAACAAATATATATGCCCCCCCCCACCTTAATTATTGACATTGACTAAATAACAGTAATATTCCGAGGTTTTGAAGTAAAATATACATTTATGAGTAGTTCATTAGCCACCGAAATTAAACAATGGGGGAATTTGTGCTGCAAAAACGCTGGTCATTAGGGAGAGGTAGTGGGGTTTTTCTGAACCCCCTTCTCCTTCATACTTAGCCCCATTAGTTTTGAAATGTTAAGACGTTTCCCCAATTACTTTGTCAATTATAAGACCCTTCGCCCCATTTCTTTGTCAATAATAAGACATTTCGTGCCATTTAAGTGTAAAAAAAAATCCTGGTGAGCATTAGCGAGCAGAGAAGTTGGCTGGGAATTATTTTTGTACCGATAAATGTACAAATTGATCTCGAAGGGGGGATCTTGCGGATGTTTTTACCGATAAATGTACAAATTGATCTCGAAAGGGGATCTTGCGGATGTTTTTAACTTAAGGGGAGATATCCACTTGAGGGATTTTTTTCTTGACTCCTTTCTCCCTCATGTTTAGCCCCATTGCTTTTCTAATTTTAAGACGTTCGCCACATTATTTTGACGATTTTAAAAACTTTCGACCCATTTCTGTCAATTTTAAGACCTTTCGTGCCATTTAGGTGCCGATTTTTTCCTGGCGAGCGATAGCGAGCCTGTAATTTAAGGGGAACCGGCCTTCGGCCGGGACATTTTTCTACCGAAAAATTTACAAATTTGTCTTGAAAGGAGGTCAAGGGGGAGTAATTTTAAGCTTGATGGAAGTCTAGGGAATCAACTAAAAACCTCCCCTTAAGCTTGATGGAGGCCTAGGGAGGAAACTAAAATACATAAAAACATCAATAAAGTAAATAATCCAATAAACAACACCTATCCCTAAGGGAAACCGGGCCTTAAGGGGAGATCTCCACTCGAGGGATTTTTTGTCTGCACCCCTTTCTCCCTCATGTTTAGCCCCATTGCTTTTGATATTATAAAACGTTTGCCCCATTAGTTTGGCGATTTTAAGAACTTTCACCCCATGTATGTCACTATTAAGACCTTTCGTCCCATTTAGGTGTCGATTTTATCCTGGCGAGCGATAGCGAGCCTGTAATTTAAGAGGAACCGGCCTTCGGCCGGGAAATTTTTCTACCGAAAAATTTAAAAATTTATCTTGAAAGGGCCTCAAGGGGGTGTAATTTTAAGCTTGATGGAGGTCTAGGGAACAAACTTAATACCTCCCCTTCAGCTCGGAATTTTTTCTACCCAAAAATGCACAAATTTATCACGAAGGGAGGTCTTAGGGTGTCTTTCAAAGCATAATAGACGTCTAGGGAAAAAAAACAATAACAAGAAATACAAAATAATAATAATAATAATAATAATAATAATAATAATAATAATAATAATAAGAATAATAATAAACTTAGACAAAACAAAACTAAAATAAATACATATAAATAACACACACCACCCACACACAAACACCCACACACAAACACAACACACACACACACACACACACACACACACAGACACACACACACACACAGACACACACACACACACAGCATTCAAGAACTTTATCGATGAACTTGAGCGGTAATGATAAGCCGCTTTTCCGCGAACATTGGCAATTTATTCTACATACGCCAATCCGATTTATACCAGTATTTAATTTCTTGCTAGTTAAGGGGAGATTTCCACTTGAGGGATTTTTGTCTGGACTCCTTTCTCCCTCATGTTTAGCCCCATTGTGTTTCTAATGTTAAGACGTTTGCCCCATTATTTTGACGATTTTAAGAACTTTCAACCCATTTCTGTCAATTTTAAGACCTTTCGTGCCATTTAGGTGTCAATTTTATCCTGGCGAGCGATAGCGAGCCTGTAATTTAAGAGGAACCGGCTTTCAGCCGGGACATTTTTCTACCGAAAAATTTACAAATTTATCTTGAAAGGGGCTCAAGGGGGTGTAATCTTAAGCTTGAAGGATATCCAGGGACCAAACTAAAAACCTCCCCTTAAGGGGAGGTTTTTAGTGTGTTTCCTAGACTTCCATCAAGCTTGAAATTACACCCCCTTGACCCCTTTTCAAGATAAATTTGTACATTTTTCGGTAGAAAAATGGCCCGGCCGAAGGCCGGTTCCTCTTAAATTACAGGCTCGCTATCGCTCGCCAGGATAAAATCGACACCTGAATGGCACGAAAGGTCTTAATATGGGGTGAAAGTTCTTAAAATCGCTAAACTAATGGGGCAAACGTTTTATAATATCAAAAGCAATGGGGCTAAACATGAGGGAGAAAGGGGTCAAGAAAAAAATCCCTCAAGTGGAAATCTCCCCTTAAGGAGACAGTGGTTATTTTGTTGGTCTATAATATATATAAATTAATATATAATAAATTAATATATAAATATATACCGGTATATATTTATATATTAATTTATATATAATAAATTAATATATATAAATTAATATATAAATATGTACATTTATATATTAATTTATATATGGTTATTTCCTTCCTAGGTCTCCATCAAACTTAAAAATCATCCATTAGATCCCCTTTCGAGATAAATTTGTACATTTTTCGGTAGAAAAATGTCAAGGCCGAAGGCCGGTTCCTCACAACTACAGGCTCGCTATCGCTCGCCAGGAACAAAATCGACACCATAAAGGGCACGAAAGTTCTTAGTAATGACAACGAAATTGGGCGAAAGGTCTTAAATCGTCAAACTAATGGGCTGAACGTCTTAAAATCTAAAAACAAATGGGGCTAAACACGAAGGAAAGGGCGGGCCAGAAAAACCGGACCATCACCCCCTTCAAGCCGTGTCACACGAGCGCTTTTTCCGTCAATTATTCCAAGGCTGCTTTGAAAATATACGTTCCGTGTGAATTAACCACTTGCGAGTTTCAGGCTATAAGGAAGTTGGAGCCGTAGCAAAATTATTAGCTAAAATACGGTCATGATACATTTATTAATACACAAAAACAAATTGATCATACTTTTCATCCATCAGAAATACACATTATTATTATTGCATTTCTCTTTAATAGCGATGTTCACGGCTCCAACTTCCTCATAGCCTGAAACTCGCAAGTGGTCAATTAAGGGGGGGTGACCTGCATTTTTAGCTTTCTTGGTTGGATCCATTCGGCCCCATTCAGCCTACTGTTTTAAGACATTTATCCCCATCCAGGTGTCAATTTGTTCCTGGCGAGCGATAGCGAGCCAGCTCTTTATGGAGAAATCCGGCTTCGCCGGAGAAATTTTTCTATCGAAAAATGTACAAAATTAGCTTGCTGTCTAACTCATTATCCAAAATATGGTGGCTCGCTAAGGCTCGCCAAGTATACATCGACACCTGGATGGGGATAAACGTCTTAAAACAGTAGGCTGAATGGGGCCGAATGGATACAGCATAGAGCGAGAATAAAGGCAGGTCACCCCCCTTAAACTACCGAAAATCATCTACCGTCGATCTAGCAGTGTCCGATTCCCGTGCGAAAGAGCCTCAGAAACAGCACGAGAACACACTTGCTCAATTTGTCTACCGAAAAATGTACACATTTCACTAGAGGGAGGAGGATCTTGGGGTTGTTATGTTTAAGCTTGATGGAGGTCTAGGGAGGAAGCTTAAAACAATATATATATAACTGTATAAATAAATCTATCAACAAAATATACCCTTCCCCCTTAATAGGGGGTAGTGCTTGCTTTTTGGTCTATATATAAATATTTGTTGTTTTTGTTTTTAGTTTCCTCGCTAGGCCTCCATCAAGCTTAGAAAAACGCCCCTTAGACCCTCTTTCAAGATAAATGTGTACATTTTTCGGTAGAAAAAGGTCAGTTCCTTCTAAAATTAGAGGCTCGCTAACGCTCGCCAGGAAAAAATCGACACCTAAAGGGCACGAAAGGTTTATTATTGACAAAGAAATGGGGTGAAAGGTCTTAACATTGTCAAACTAATGGAACGAACATCTTAAAATATCAACACTAATTTGCTAAACATGAGGGAGACGGGGGTCCAGAAAAATCTAGTAGTACCCCCTTAACAAGCTGGGATACCCGTATACCGTGTAGGAGGAGGAAGATACGGTGCAGAGAAAACAGTAGAACAAACAGTGGAACAAACAGTAGAACAAACAGTAGAACAAACAGTAGTACAAACAGTGGAACAAACAGTGGAACAAACAGTAGAACAAACAGTGGAACAAACAGTACAAACAGTGGAACAAACAGTAGAACAAACAGTAGTACAAACAGTGGAACAAACAGTAGAACAAACAGTAGAACAAACAGTAGTACAAACAGTGGAACAAACAGTACAAACAGTAGAACAAACAGTAGTACAAACAGTGGAACAAACAGTAGAACAAACAGTAGTACAAACAGTAGAACAAACAGTAGAGCAAACAGTGGAACAAACAGTAGTACAAACAGTGGAACAAACAGTAGAACAAACAGTAGTACAAACAGTGGAACAAACAGTAGAACAAACAGTAGAGCAAACAGTGGAACAAACAGTAGAACAAACAGTGGAACAAACAGTAGAACAAACAGTAGAGCAAACAGTGGAACAAACAGTAGAACAAACAGTGGAACAAACAGTAGAACAAACAGAACAACAAACAGTAGAACAAACAGTAGAACAAACAGTGGAACAAACAGTAGAACAAACAATAGAACAAACAGTAGAACAACAATCAGTAGAACAAACAGTAGAACAAACAGTGGAACAAACAGTAGAACAACAACCAGTAGAACAAACAGTGGAACAAACAGTAGAACAAACAGTAGAACAAACAGCAGAACAAACAGTAGAGAACACAGTAGAACAAACAGTAGAACAAACAGTAGAGAACACAGTAGAACAAACAGAACAACAACCAGTAGAACAAACAGTGGAACAAACAGTAGAACAAACAGTAGAACAAACAGCAGAACAAACAGTAGAACAAACAGTAGAGAACACAGTAGAACAAACAGTAGAGAACACAGTAGAACAAACAGTAGAGAACACAGTAGAACAAACAGTAGAACAAACAGTACATAACAAACAGTAGAACAAACAGTAGAGAACACAGCAGAACAAACAGTAGAGAACACAGTAGAACAAACAGTAGAGAACACCGCAGAACAAACAGTAGAGAACACAGCAGAACAAACAGTAGAACAAACAGAACAAACAGTAGAACAAACAGTAGATAACAAACAGTAGAACAAATAGTAGAACAAACAGTAGAGAACACAGTAGAACAAACAGTAGAACAAACAGTAGATAACAAACAGTAGAACAAACAGTAGAGAACACAGCAGAACAAACAGTAGAGAACACAGTAGAACAAACAGTAGAGAACACAGCAGAACAAACAGTAGAGAACACAGTAGAACAAACAGTAGAGAACACAGCAGAACAAACAGTAGAGAACACAGCAGAACAAACAGTAGAGAACACAGTAGAACAAACAGTAGAGAACACAGCAGAACAAACAGTAGAGAACACAGCAGAACAAACAGTAGAGAACACAGTAGAACAAACAGTAGAGAACACAGCAGAACAAACAGTAGAACACCATCACAAACAGATAGCTAGGGTCACTGTTGATATAGTGTGTATAAGGGAGGGGGGGGGGACTTAAACAAGCTTGGACACCCTTATAGCCGTGTAGGAGGAGGAAGGGGGGAGGGGGGGGGGGAATACAAGGGGACTAAAGCCGGTATCACACGAGAGCTTTTGCCCTCAACATTTATCCTCAACACTGGTCTGGCAGCTTATGAAGTCAACATTTAAAATATTTCTGTCACCTAAATTCATCAATCATCAGTCTAGTTTCCGATACCAGTGCAAAACATTCAAGAAATGTTGTCAGCAAAATGTTGATCATGGAATGTTGACCATAAAAGCTCTCGTGTGATACCTGCTTGAACATTATACAGACGCGGCTACCTTCATACATACTTTACTTAAGGGGGCTCACCTCGTTTGTTTTCTCTCTATCTCTCCCTCTCTCTCTCTCTCTGGGTTGTATTTAATCGGCCCCATTCAGCCTACTGTTTTAAGACGTTTATTCCCATCCAGGTGTCGATTTATTCCTGGCGAGCGGTAGCAAGCCAGCATATTTTTAAAACATTGTTTTGACAGCAGGCTAAATTTGTACATTTTTTGATAGAAACATTTCTCCGGCAAAGCCGGATTTCTTCATACAATGTTGGGTCGCTATCGATCGCCAGGAAGAAATCGACACATGGATGGGTATAAACGTCTTAAAACAGTAGGCTGAATGGGGCCGAATGGATACAAGCCAGAGAAAGAGAGAAAAGGAGAGACAAAAAGCAGGTCACCCTCCTTAATGACTCAACTCCTTTACTTTCACTGTTAAAACTCCTTTTCTCTAGATCTATGATGATTCAATTTCAAATAATGGCTTCTTTCTTTTCTTCTTATGTTTATGTACGTACTGTACTTACACGTTACAAAATTCAGAATTACTATTATTATCCGAAACGACAGTCGAAAAACTAGATACGTTTCTCATTGATTTTCCCGAAGATTAAATTTTTTTACTATGACATTTACAATAACAAAAGGTCTCCTCATGAAACCCAGATTGAGGTGAATATAAGAAACACGAGAGCCACATACTAAAATTTGTATTAACCTTATGAATTGTCGAAACCAGTTGGCAATACATAATTTCTGATTGACAAATAGTAAATAAAGTATCTATCTATCTATCTATTGCCTTATGCCATGATCCCCGAAGGGGTGGCCACGAACGAACCGCCCCCAAGCACCTCTGTCCCCAGTCAGTCGACGCCCCTCCTCCCAACCAGCACCACCTTCATTCATATACTTCCTCACTCCATCCTTCCACCTCTCCTTCGGTCTACCTCTCCCTCTCTGTCCCTCCACCTCGCTCTCGTACACCCTCGTAGTCATTCTCTCGCTTCCCATAAGTTCCATATGGCCGGACCATCTCAAGTTGTTCCTTTTCACACTTTCCAGCACATCTACCTCCACACCACACCCCTTTCTTACTTCCTCATTCGTCTGTCTATCCCTCCATGTAACTCCGCACGCACTTCTCAAGTAACTCATTTCCACCGCTCTCACTCTTGGTCTGAGTCTCTCCGCGAACGTCCATGCTTCGCTGCTTCCGTAAGTTAGTGTCGGGATTACCACACTGTCATGCAAGGACTTTTTCACTTCCATACTGACCACTCTATTTCTTGTTACTGCTTTCAATGTTCCTACAACCCTCTTCCCCTGTTGTACCCTCTCCCGCACTTCTTCATCCACAGTCCCATCTTTACTTAACACACTGCCCAGATACTTAAAGGAGCTGACGATCTCCATAGCATGACCGTTCAACTTCACCTCACACTCTATGACTTCACCCCTTTCGAAGACCATAACCTTGCTTTTCCCCCATTTACCTTCAAATGTCCATTTTTCGCACACTGTTCCAAACTCATTTTCCAGACTCTGCAACTCCCATTCATTATCGCTCATCAGAACTGTGTCATCCGCAAACAGCAGTATAGGCAGCTTCTACTCATTTCCCTCCCTTTTCAGCGATACACCAACAATCCAACATCCACTGCTCTTCCTAGTATTTCTTTCATGACTCCATCCATATCTACAGTAAACAACCACAGGGACATCACACACCCCTGTTTCAACCCAACACTCAGGTCAAAGAACTCGCTCTGCTCATTCTCCACACGTACTGCCGCCTTTGCACCCTCATACATGCTCTTCACTGCTTTCAGCAACTTGCCATCTACTCCGCATATTCTAAGTACTTTCCACATGCCTTCTCTATCCACTCTGTCATAGGCCTTCTCCAAGTCCATAAAGGCAACATACACCTTTTGTTGCTTCTCCAGATATTTCTCCACAACACAATTCAGGGTAAAAATCTGATCTACACATCCTCTTCTCTTCCTAAAACCTCCCTGCTCGTCGCCTATTCATTTCTCCGTTCTCACTCTCACTCTTTCAATCACTACCCTACTGTACACCTTCCCTACTACGCTTCAAATACATATTCCTCGGTGGTTACCACACACTCCTCTTTCCCCTTTGCCCTTATAAAGGGAGACTATTATGCCTGTCTTCCAGTCATCGGGTGCATTCCCCTTCTCCCATAAAGTATATAATTATATATATACGAATATTAGCTAGGGTTGTGATAATAAATAACAAAACTATTATATTAACCACGTTCTGCAAATATAAACTTTCAGCTTCAAATACTCACCCAATTCAGTAGCACTCGGCAGCTACAACACTTTAAGCGACGCCCCACCTTTCCACTCCAACAAGAGCAGCAACACCAGCACCTGTGGGAATAATATATTTTGTTTAGAGCGTCCGTGTATTTACCTGTGATCACCTGCCACTTCGCTATTTATGTTCTGACAGCTGGACGAGAGAGAGAGAGAGAGAGAGAGAGAGAGAGAGAGAGAGAGAGAGAGCGAGAGAGAGAGCGAGAGAGAGAGAGAGAGAGAGCGAGAGCGAGAGAGAGAGAGAGAGAGAGAGAGAGAGAGAGAGAGACCTACCAAGCACTCCCAACTCAAACATACTCACAGAAAATTATTGCAAGTCAAAAATATACTGGCAATTTGTATCTCTATATATTGCAACTAAAACACCTGCATAGTGAATTAAAACAGGTGTAAATGCCACAAACATCTTAAGGAGGGATGGTTCACTTTTTGGTCGATTTTTGCATGTATTCATTATTTGTCTAGTTTCCTCCCTACACCTCCATCAGATTAAAAAAAAACATCCATTAGATCCCCCTTCTAGATTAATTTGTACATTTTTCGGTAGAACAATGTCCCGACAACAGGACAGATATCATTCGTATTCATTAGAGGGTAATTATGAAGGAAATTTTGTGCAGCTGTTTTGAAAGCCGTGACTTATATATATTGTATTAATTACCCATGATAACAACCAAAACACAACCACTATAGCTCACCACTATTCACCCACCTCAACTACCATTACAATCCGAACACAGCCACCACCACCACCACCACCGGTACAGAGTTCAATGATTCCCACGTATTTATTAAGGGGAGATTTCCACTCGAGGGACTTTTTTCTTGACCCCTTTCTCCCTCATGTTTAGCCCCATTGCTTTTCTAATTTTAAGACGTTCGCCCCATTATTTTGACGATTTTAAGAACTTTCGACCCATTTCTGTCAATTTTAAGACCTTTTGTATCATTTAGGCGAGCGATAGCGAGCCTGTAATTTAAGAGTAATCGGCCTTCGGCCGGGACATTTTTCTACCGAAAAAAGTACAAATTTATCTTGAAAGGGGGTCAAGGGGGTGAAATTTTAAGATTGCTGGAGGAGTAGGAAACAAACTAAAAACCTCCCCTTAAGGAATATAATGTGCACAACCACTATAGCTCACAGACAACCATATTCACAACCTCAACAACCGTAATCCCCCACCTCATACAACCATTACAATCCGAACACAGCCACCACCACCACCGGTACAGAGTTCAATGCTTCCCCATCCACCCAACCATCAGGACAGGTATAAATCCTGATTCATTGCTATCAGACCAAACACTAACTGAGGGGTAATTATGGAGGAATATTTTAGCAACATATTTTTTGTGTGTGTGTGTGTGTGTGTGTGTGTGTGTGTGTGTGTGTGTGTGTGTGTGTGTTTTTTTTTTTTTTTTTTTTTTTTTTTTTTAGATCCATGATTAATCTATGGGACGATACGGGCTTTTGGTCAGCGCGACAACCGGGCGGATCAAAGGATTTATGGGGGGGGGGGTACCCAGTCGCTTTTTCTGGACCCCTCTCTCCCTCGTGTTTAGCATATTAGTATTTGTATTCTAAGACGTTCGTTCCAGTAGTTTGGCGATTTTGAGAACTGTTGCCCCATTTATTTGTCAATATTAAGACCTTTCGTGCCATTTAGGTGTCAATATTTTACTGGCGAGCGATAGCGAGCCTGAAATTTGAGAGGGAACCGGCCTTTGGCCGGGAAATTTTTCTACCGAAAAATGTACAAATTTATCTTGTTTTTTGGCCTAAGTATTAATTTATTTAATTTATTTTTGTTTCCTCACTAGACCTCCATCAAGCTTAAAAGTAAAATACCTAGACCCCCCTGTCTAGGTATTTTACTTTTAAGCTTGATGGAGGTCTAGTGAGGAAACAAAAATAAATTAAATAAATTAATACTTAGGCCAAAAAACAAGCACTACCCCCTTAAGGCGGCTTCACACGCGCCATTATCGAGACATTTTTTTAGGGCAATAATTACAGTCTCGAAGCTTCGTACTTTCCGTTTAACCGGGATTCAGCCGCCTAGCATAATCTACCTTCGGTTGAGTTTTAGTCGTCTAGCTTCGAATTAAGTAACACCCCGTTCTTAATATCGACTTGAGGGATTTTTTTCTTTCTGGACCCCTTTCTCCCTCCTGTTTAGCTTTTGAGATTTTAAGACGGTCGCCCCATTAGTTTGGCGATTTTAAGAACTTTCGCCCCATTTCCGTCAATTTTAAAACCTTTCGTGCAATTTAGGTGTCGATTTTATCCTGGCGAGCGATAGCGAGCCTGTAATTTAAGAGGAACCGGCTTTCAGCCGGGACATTTTTCTACCGAAAAATGTACAAATTTATCTTGAAAGGGGCTCAAGGGGGTGTAATCTTAAGCTTGATGGATATCTCCCCTTAACCCTTTGAAGCCCTGACGCGTTTTAGCAGTTTATTTTGGCTATCATTAGATGATTTTATGCAGCTTAGGAAGTATCTGTGGGTATTAAAAGGTTAACTACTATCTCCATCAACCCTTTGACTTCCATATACCGTTACTAATCTGAATAAAATCGTCTAATAGTAGCCAGAAACAGAACAGACACGCGTCTTGGAGCTTGAAAGGGTTAACATCAATCATCAATTACAAACCCCAATGCACTTGAATAAACTAATGAAAGCATATGGTCCTCCCGGGATTCGAACTCGGGGCACCTCACCAGTGAAAGAGAACCCCGAAATATTGCTAGGATATCAACTTGCTCATCGGAAAATCGCCGGAAAAAGGGTTCGTGTGCCATTGCCTTAAGGGGAGACAGACCGTTTTTCTGGACCCCCTTCTCCCTAATGTTTAGCCCCACTAGGTTTGAGATTTTAAGACGTTGGTTCCATTAGTTTGGGGATTTTATGACCTTTCACCCCATTTCTTTGTCAATATTAGGACCATTCGTGCCATTTAGGTGTCGAGTTTTTCCTGGCGAGCGATAGCGACTCTGTAACTTTAGGAGGAATCGGCCTTTGGCCGAGAAATTTTTCTACCGAAAAATTGACAAATCTACCTTGAAGGGGGGTCTGGGGGGGGGGGGGGGGAGGTTTTTCTAAGCTTGATGGAGGTCTAGGGAGGAAACTAAAAAAATATATGAATAAATGAATTAATAGACCAAACAAACGGCCAGTCTCCCCTTAATCAGCTATGTTGCGGTGCGTTTATGAAAACAGATTTGGCTTAATCCCCCGTCGTTTGGAAACTCGTGGACTCGTGAACTCGTAAACTCGTGGACTCGTGAACTGGATAATATTTCTCCATAAACGATGCTTTCCACATGTCGGGCTGGGATAGGATGAATGATGGAACTCTATGGCACTGTTTGAGGGGGTGGTACTCGCCTTTTTACCCTTGATTCTGGTTGAGGTTAGATGATTTTATGCAGGTTAAGGGGACCTCCATCAAGCTTAAAATAACTCCCCCTTGACCCCCTTTCAAGATAAATTTGTACATTTTTCGGTAGAAAAATGTCCCGGCCAAAGGCCGGTTCCTCTTAAATTACAGGCTCGCTATCGGTCGCCAGGAAAAAATTGAGACCTAAATGGCACGAAAAGTCTTAAAATTGACAGAAATGGGTGAAAGTTCTTGAAATCGCCAAACTAATGGGCCGAGCGTCTTTCAATCTCACAAGCAATGGGGCTAAACATGAGGGAGAAAGAGGTTCAGAAAAAAATCCTCCAGGTGGAAATCTCCCCTTAAGAGGGACCTACAGGTTACTAAGTGGTGTTTTTTAGCTCGCATTTACCCACTTGAGTCGAACAGGAATATTACTAACTAACGAATATCGTCTAGTGGTCGCCAGCCTAAGATGAAAATGACGGCATGGTACTGAAGGGGTTAAAGGAGAGATGTCCACTGGAGGGATTTTTTTTCTGGACCCCTTTCTCTCTCTCATGTTTAGCCCCATTGCTTTTCTAATTTTAAGACGTTCGCCCCATTATTTTGACGATTTTAAGAACCTTCGACTCATTTCTGTCAATTTTAAGACCTTTCGTGCCCTTTAGGTGTCGATTTTATCCTGGCGAGCGATAGCGAGCCTGTAATTTAAGGGTAACCGGCCTTCGGCCGGGACATTTTTCTACCGAAAAATGTACAAATTTATCTTGAAAGGGGTTCGAGGTGGAATTTTAAGATTGCTGGAGGAGTAGGAAACAAACTAAAAACCTCCCCTTAAAAGCTCGTATTTACCCCTTTGAGTCGTATTGCCACATTACTAACTAACGAAAATCGTCTAATGGTAACCAGCCTAAGATGAAAATTACGTCATGATACTGAAGGGGTTAAGGGGGTAGTACTCGCCTTTTTCTGGACTCCCTTCTCCCTCATGTTTAGCATATTAGTGTTGAGGCTTTAAGACGTTCGTTCCGTTAGTTTGGCGATCTTCAGACCTTTCACCTCATTTTTGTTGTCAATATGAAGACCTTTCGTGCCATTTAGGTGTCGATTTTTTTCCCTGGCGACCGATAGCGAGCATGTAATTTTAGAAGGAACCGCTATCGAAAAATATACAAATTTATCTTGAAAGGGGTCTAAAGGGTGTTTTATAAAGCTTGATGAAGGTCTAGGGAGGGGAAAAAAAAAAAAAAAAAAAAAAAAAAAAAAAAAAAAAAAAGAGGATAAGATACGGCCATCCCCCTTAACCCCTTCTGTACCGGAGGCGGCTTTTACAGTGTATTCTAGCTATATTTAGACGATTTTGTGCAGTTTAAGAAGGATCTGTGGCGGTACAAAGGGTTAAGCGAGATAGTTCGAAGCTTCTTAATTGCTGGTTACCCTTTTTAAACTTAATAAAATCGTCTAATAGTTGCCAGAATAGAATGCAAAGGACGTCGCCGGTACTGAAGGGGTTAAGGGGAGGTATTTAGTTTGTTCCCTAGACTTCCATCAAGCTTAAAATTACACCCCCTAGACCCCCTTTCAAGATAAATTTGTACATTTTTCGGTAGAAAAATGTCCCGGCCGGAGGCCGGTTGCTCTTAAATTAGAGGCTCGCTATCGCTCGCCAGGAAAAAATCGACACCTTAATGGTACGAAAGGTCTTAAAATTGACAGAAATGGGGCAAAATGTCTTGAAATGTCAAAATTACTAGGGCGAACGTCTTAAAATCTCAAAAGCAATGGGGCTAAACATGAGGGAGAAAGGGGTCAAGAAAAAAATCCCTCAAGTGGAGATCTCCCCTTAAGGGATGTGTTTTGGTTGTTTAGGGGGGTGGGGGGGGGGGGGGGGATGTAAACAGTCAGTCATAAATATATATTATCCCTACACATTATTATTCAGCATGCTAGGTAATCTATGGTAATTATTCATCATGCTAGGTAATCTATGGTAATTGATATATGGCGGGATTGTGTATGTGCATTTAATAACTATAGAATGTACAGGATTTATCATAAAGCATATTTCATAATTATATATATGTGTATACTGTGTATATAACCCCCCCCCCCCCAACCTCCCACCACCTTCCCACACACACACACCCTCACCCTTACACAGAAACACACACACACATTCACAAACACATACACACACATGAGAAAAGAGTTGAATTTAATATATATGTATGTATATATATACTGTATATATATATGTGTCCAAGCTCTCCTGGGGCTCGAACCGTCTGCCGTGGTGTAGTTGATTAAAGCGTCGGCTATCGTCTGACGGTCGACGGTTCGAACCCCACAGAGAGCTTGGAAACATTTAGTGGCTCACGTGTATTTGTGATATATGCTCAATATATAATTATATATATATATATGAAAAGTATAGAGCAACAGCCAAACACCCACCCCAAGGCAAAATAAAGAGGCGGATGGACTTCATCAGGCCACAGCCACCCACCGTAATCAGTTTTCTGTTATAACTGTGGCAAACCGGCTATCTCTATAATACCTGGTGTAGAGTGTTTGCCCTTAAACAAAAAGTAGTATAGTACTAATGAAATAGTCAAAATCAGGGGTTGATAAATTTGGGGAAGTCAATTTTGTAGTCAGAAGTACAGTCGACAAAATCAGTTAGTTTAAGGGGAGGTATTTAGTTTGTACCCTAGACCTACTTCAAGCTTAAAATTACACCCCCTTGAGTCCCTTTCAAGATAAATTTGTACATTTTTCAGTAGAAAAATGTCCCGGCCGAAGGCCGATTCCTCTTAAATTACAGGCTCGCTATCGCTCGCCAGGATAAAATTGACACCTGAATGGCACGAAAGGTCTTAATATGGGGTGAAAGTTCTTAAAATCGCTAAACTAATGGGGCAAACGTTTTATAATATCAAAAGCAATGGGGCTAAACATGAGGGAGAAAGGGGGTCCAGAAAACAATCCCTCAAGTGGAGACCTCCCCTTAAATTGGGGAAGTCACATTTTGTTGTCGGATAACAAATAGACAAAGACCATTAAGGGGAGGTATTCAGTTTGGTCCCTAGACCTCCATCAAGCTTAAGATTACACCCCCTTGAGCCCCCCTTTCCAAGATAAATCTGCACATTTTTCAGAAGAAAAATGCCCCGCCTGAAAGCCGGTTCCTCTAAAATTACAGGCTCGCTAAAATCGCTCGCCAGGATAAAATCGATCCTGAAAATGGCACGAAAGGTCTTAAAATGGGTGAAAATTCTTAAAATCGCGTCAAAATAATGGGGCGAATGTCTTGAAATCAAAGCAATAGGACCAAACATGAGGGAGAAAGGGGGAAAGAAAAAAAACCCTCATGTGGATATCTCCCCTTAACTAGGGGGAAGTCACATTTTGTGTCGGATAACAAATAGAGAGGTTGAGGGGAGGTATTCAGTTTGGAGACCCCTAGGCTTAAGATGCTCAACCCCGAGCTCAGATGTACCCGCTGAAAGCCCACCCCCCCCCCCCAGACACCCAAACATCCAAAATCGTCAAAATGGGCACAAAGCAATGGGACCACACTCACCAAAAAACACCCTCATGTGGATATCTCCCCTTAACTCGTTCTGACCATAACCGTGAGATAGTGAACTCAAAATGCCAACCCTACACCAGACCCCCACCCCCCCCCCCCCCCCCTTCACACACACACACACTCACACATCCACAAGCACACTCACACGCAAACACACACTCACACTGACACACATCCACAAGCATCACCCCCCTCCCCCACCCTCACACACACACACACATTCACGAGCATACACACAGACACACACACACACATCCCCAAGCATCACCCCCCTCCCCCACCCTCACACACACACACACACACACACTCACGAGCATACACACAGACACACACACACACATCCCCAAAGTATCACCCACCCCCCTCCCCCACCCTCTCACACACACACACACACACACACATTCACGAGCATACACACAGACACACACACACACATCCCCAAGTATCACCCCCCTCCCCCACCCTCTCACACACACACACACACACATTCACGAGCATACACACAGACACACACACACATCCCCAAGCATCACCCCCCTTCCCCCCCCTCACACAACACCGCAACCCCCCTCCCCCCCCCCCCCCCCCCCCCACACACACACACACAAACACACAATCCTCATTATAAGATACTTTTCAGAATTCCTAGCCCTCTCGCTTACCCGATACCACAGTACCACTTCAGGGGGCTCACCTCGTTTTGTTCTCTTTCTCTCCCTCTCTCTGTGGCTTGTATCCATTCGGCCCCATTCAGCCTACTGTTTTAAGACATTTACCCCCATCCAGGTGTCAATATTTTCTTGGCGAGCGGTAGCGAGCCAGCATATATAGATTTTTGTTTACAGCAAGCTAAATTTGTACATTTTTCGATAGAATAATGTCTCCGGCGAAACCGGATTTCTCCATAAAATGCTGGCTCGCTATCGCTCGCCAGGATAAATCGACACCTGAATGGGGATAAACGTCTTAAAACAGTTGGCTGAATGGGGCCAAATGGATACAAGCCAGGGAAAGAGAGAAAAGGAGAGAGAGATAAAAAAAAAAAGGCCGGTGACCCCTCCCCCCCCCCACCCCCCCCCCTCAGGTTATATATAGAGCGCAGTTCCACGAAGGTCACTTAGGGGAGACAGAGGGATTTTTTTGGACCCCCTACTCCCTCGGGTTTAGCCCCATTAGTTTGGCGATTTAAACACCTTTCACCCCATTTCATTGTTAATTTTAAGACCTTTCGTGCCATTTAGGTGTCGATTTTTTTCCTGGCGAGCGATAGCGAGCCTGTGATTTTGTGAGGAACGGGACATTTTTCTACCGAAAAATGTACAAATTTATCTTGAAGGGGGGTCCAAAGAGGTGTGTTTTTAAGCTTGATGGAGGTCTAGCGAGGAAACTAAAAACAAATATATGGAACAAAAAATAAACCAAACAAGCCGTACCCCACTTAACACTACCGACCCGACCCCTCGTGGTGTGACCTGACTGAGAACAGCACCCCCTCTCTCTCTCTCTCTCTCTCTCTCTCTCTCTCTCTCTCTCTCTCTTTCTCTCTCTCTCTCTCTCTCGAATTAAGTCCTGACCCCCCTCGTTTCGATCCTAACGTCTGTGTGGCCAGTGTATCTATCTATTTCTCGCTTCTCTCTCTCTCTCTCTCTCTCTCGAATTAAGTCCTGACCATCTCGTTTGGGTCTTAAGGTCTGTTTGGCCAGTGTATATCTATGTAAACATCTCTCTCTCTCTCTCTCTCTCTCTCTCTCTCGAATTAAGTCCTGACCCCCTCGTTTGGATCGTAACGTCTGTGTGGCCAGTGTATCTATGTAAACATCTCTCTCTCTCTCTCTCTCTCTCGAATTAAGTCCTGACCCCCTCGTTTGGATCGTAAGGTCTGTGTGGCCAGTGTATCTATGTAAATCTCTCTCTCTCTCTCTCTCTCTCTCTCTCTCTCGAATTAAGTCCTGACCCCCTCGTTTGGATCGTAACGTCTGTGTGGCCAGTGTATCTATGTAAATCTCTCTCTCTCTCTCTCTCTCTCTCGAATTAAGTCCTGACCCCCTCGTTTGGATCGTAACGTCTGTGTGGCCAGTGTATCTATGTAAACATCTCTCTCTCTCTCTCTCTCCTCTCTCTCTCTCTCGAATTAAGTCCTGACCCCTCGTTTGGATCGTAACGTCTGCGTGGTCAGTATATGTATGTACAATCTCTATCTCTCTCTCTCTCTCTCGCTCTCTCTCGAATAAGTCTCCTGACCCCCTCGTTTGGATCGTAACGTCCTGTGTGGCCAGTGTATCTATGTAAATCTCTCTCTCTCTCTCTCTCTCTCTCTACCATCTCTCTCTCCTCTCTCTCTCTCTCTCTCTCTCGAATTAAGGTCCTGACCCCCTCGTTTGGATCGTAACGTCCTGTGTGGCCAGTGTATCTATGTAAATCTCTCTCTCTCCTCTCTCTCTCGAATTAAGTCCTGACCCCGTGGTTTGGATCGTACCGTCTGTGTGGCCAGTGTATTGTAAATCTCTCTCCTCTCTCTCTCGATCTCGTCTCGCTCTCTCGAATTAAGTCCTGACCCCCTCGTTTGGATCGTAACGTCTGTGTGGGCAGTGTATCTATGTAAATCTCTCTCTCTCTCTCTCTCTCTCTCTCTCTCTCTCCTCCTTCTATAGCTCTCTCTCTCTCTCTCTCTCGAATCTCTCTCTCCTCGTCTCTCGAATTAAGTCCACCTCGTTTGGATCGTAACGTCTGTGTGGCCAGTGTATCTATGTAAATCTCTCTCTCTCTCTCTCTCTCTCTCTCTCTCTCTCTCTCTCTCGAATTAAGTCCTGACCCCCTCGTTTGGATCGTAAGGTCTGTGTGGCCAGTGTATCTATGTAAAAATCTCTCTCTCTCTCTCTACTAGAATTAAGTCCTGACCACCTCGTTTGGATCGTAAGGTCTGTGTGGCCAGTGTATCTATGTAAATCTCTCTCTCTCTCTCTCTCTAGGCTATGACCCCTATAACCATTCTCAGTACAGCAAAAAGACGGCCATTAACCCCTTCAGTACCAGGGACGTCTTTTTCATCATATTCTGGCAACTGTTAGACGATTTCATTCAGCTTGGGAAGGACCTCGAGCAAAAATGAGCCATCAAACTATCTCAACCAGCCCTTTTTAACTACCACAGATCCTTCCTAAGCTGCCTAACATCGTCTGAATATAGCTACAAGAAAATATAACCTACGTCGCTGGTACTCAAAGGGTTAAAAACCGTTCTTTGAAGATTAAATTCCTTCTTGAACGCTCCTTGATAGAGAAAATGTAATAATCCCACCGTTTTTTTTTTTAAATTTTTCTCTCCTTTTCTCTCTTTCCCTGGCTTGTATCCATTCGGCCCCATTCAACCAACTGTCTTAAGTTTAAGAATTATCCCCATCCAGGTGTCGATTTCTTCCTGGCGAGCGATAGCGAGCCAGCATTCTCTGAAGAAATCCGGCTTCGCCGGAGACATTTTTCTATCGAAAAATGTACAAATTTATCTTGCTTTCAAAACAAAAATCTATATATGCTGGCTCGCTACCGCTCGCCAGGAAAATATTGACAACTGGATGGGGGTAAACGTCTTAAAATAGTAGGCTGAATGGGGCCGAATGGATACAAGCCAAAGAGAGAGGGAGAGAAAGAGAAAACAAGCGAGGTGGGCTCCCTTAAGCCTTTGTTAGGTAATAGCTCCTTAACAAGTTCTTAATACTTAGCTTCAGGGGACGGAGGGAGAGAGAGAGAGATTAGATATATATAGAGATAGATATAGATAGAGAGAGAGATTAGATATATATATATATATATATCTATATATATTATATATATATATATATATATATATATATATATATATATATATATATATAGAGAGAGAGATAGATAGAGAGAGAGAGATTAGATATATATAGAGATAGAGATAGAGAGAGAGAGAGAGAGAGAGAGTATAACAGACGTTACTGGTACAGGAAGGGTTATGAGAGCCCTACCACAGGAACAGAAAGGTTACCAAATGTCTTCACTATACCCTGTTTCTTTTCAACTGACGGTCAATTGACGAGTTTCAGGCTATAAGGAAGTTGGAGTTGTAGGCGTTGATATTTAGCTGAATTATACCAGCTAAAATGCCGTTGTAGTACATTTATAAATACCTAAAACCCAATTCAACTTCCTTTCTATCCATCAAAAACCTACATTATTATTGCATCTCTTTAACCCCTTGAAGCTCTGACGCGTTTTAGCAGTATATTTTGGCTATCATTAGACGATGTTATGCAGCTTAGGAAGGACCTGTGGGTATTAAAAGGGTAAAGACTATCTCAATCAACCCTCTGACTTCCATGTAGCCTTCCTAATCTGAATAAAATCGTCTAATAATTACCAGAAAACAAAACAGAAATGCGTATTGGAGCTTGAAAGGGTTAATATCGATGGTCACGGCTCCGTACACTAGAAAGGGGCTGACGATCCGTACACTAGAAAGGGGCTGACGATCCGTACACTAGAAAGGGGCTGACGATCCGTACACTAGAAAGGGGCTGACGATCCGTACACTAGAAAGGGGCTGACGATCCGTACACTAGAAAGGGGCTGACGATCCGTACACTAGAAAGGGGTGGACGATCCGTACACTAGAAAGGGGTGGACGATCCGTACAATAGAAAGGGCTGACGATCCGTACACTAGAAAGGGCTGACAATCCGTACACTAGAAAGGAGCTGACGATCCGTACACAAGAAAGGGGCGGACGATCCGTACACTAGAAAGGGGTGGACGATCCGTACACTAGAAAGGGGTGGACGATCCGTACACTAGAAAGGGGTGGACGATTCCGTGGACTAGAAAGGGCTGATGATCCGTACACTAGAAAGGGGCTGATGATCCGTACACTAGAAAGGGGCTGACGATCCGTGGACTAGAAAGGGGCTGACGATCCGTACACTAGAAAGGGGCTGACGATCCGTACACTAGAAAGGGGCTGACGATCCGTACACTAGAAAGGGGTGGACGATCCGTACACAAGAAAGGGGTGGACGATCCGTACACTAGAAAGGGGCTGACGATCGATCCATCCGTAGACACTAGTAGGACATTTTGATAGAGTTTTTAACGAGGGCGATCACAACTTAGATGAAGACATTTATAGTCCCCCCCCCCCCCCCCCCCCCCCACCCCTCTCGTGATTTGGAAGGACCGGGTGTTCTTGTTGATATTTGTCTTGTTTCTATTTTTTCTTATGCATATTTTTTTGTCTTGTGTATAATTATACAGTTTATATATTTATATATATATATATATATATATATATATATATATATATATATTTATATTGTATATATTGTTATCTGTTTTTGTTCATGTGTATATATATATTTATATATATATATATATATATATATATATATTTTTTCCTGTATGATTTTATTTTTCTTCTGCATATTCTTTTGTCATGTACAATCGGCCTAATAAGTCATGTCTCGGCACCAAGTATACTTTGATCAATAATTAATTGGTATCAGCAATGACTAACACTTTATTTATTCGTCTCGAGTGAGATAATTATGCAAGCGCATTCCTACACTTATACACACCCTATTCAACATCTGACAGACATTAATAAAGCACAGAGCAAGCTAAACGTAATGGCAGCTGAGACATGACTTATTAGTGCGACCGTACGTATCTGCCTTAAGGGGAGGTTTTTAGCGTGTTTCCTAGACTTCCATCAAGCTTGAAATTACACCCCCTTGATAAATTTGTACATTTTTCGGTAGAAAAATGTCTCGGTCGAAGGCCGGTTCCTCTTAAATTACAGGCTCGCTATCGCTCGCCAGGAAAAAATAGACACCTAAATGGGACGACAGGTCTTAAAAGTTATATAAATGGGGTGAAATGTCTTAAAATCGCCAAACTATTGGGGCGAACGTCTTAAAATCTCAAAAGCAATGGGGCTAAACATGAGGGAGAAAGGGGGCAAGAAAAAAATCCCTCAAGTGGAAATCTCCCCTTAACCCCTTCAGTACCATGACGCCTTTTTGCCTTTGATTCTGGCTAACATTAGATGATGTTATGCAGTTTAAGAAGAACTCTGTGTTAAGAGGGGGTGACCTGTTTTTTTGTATTTTTCTCCTTTTCTCTCTTTCTCTGGCTTGTATCCATTCGGCCCCATTCAGCCAACTACTTTAAGACGTTTATCCCCATCTAGGTGTCGATTTCTTCCTGGCGAGCGATAGCGAGCCAGCATTATATGAAGAGATCCGGCTTCGCCGGAGAAATTTTTCTATCGAAAAATGTACAAATTTAGCCTGCTGTCAAAAACATTTTAAAAATATGCTGGCTCGCTACCGCTCACCAGTAAAAAATTGACACCTGGATGGGGATAAACGTCTTAAAACAGTTGGCTGAATGGGGCCAAATGAATACATGCCAGAGAAAGATAGAAAAGGACAGAACAAAAACAGGTCACCCCTCTTAAGAGGGTTTATTCAGATGGTATGTACCCATTTGAGTCGTAGAGGTAGATTACAAAGGAAAGAAAATCGTCTGTTGGTAACCATACATGGTGGAAATTACGTAATGAAGGTGAAAGGGTAAACTAATCAATCTCGCCTCCACCTATGTATCTTCGCCCTGGGTGTGTACTTACTCTAGTTGTACTTACTCTAGTTGTATTGCGGGAGTGAGCATGCTCGTTATTTCCCGCCTCCTATATGTGTATGTGTTATATGTATCGTTGGAATGGCTGTGGATGTATGTGTAGTCTGTATTTTTAGCCAATTGGCGACATCGGAAACGAAGGCTTAGGGTGGATCTGTATGGTACCATTCTCACTATAGACGTTACCGTCTCGCCCGAAGGCTTAGGTAGCCATCAGCTTAGGTGAACCATATGATACCCATCTCGCCTTGTACCATTTTTGCCAACCCCAGATGGGACGTCACAACGTCGTCCACTTATTCCAGGTACCTATTTACAGCTAGGTGAACTGAGGCTAACACATGAAAGGAGACAAGCCCAATTTGTCTCCGCCGCCCGGCCGGGGATTGAACCCCCGACCCCTCGTGTGTGAGACGAGAGCTCTACCTACTAGGCTACGGGCTGTGTGTGTGGTGTGTGTGTGTGTGTGTGTGTGTGTGTGTGTGTGTGTGTGTGTGTGTGTGTGTGTGTGTGTGTGTGTGTGTGTGTGTGTGTAAGCTTAATTAGTCAAGCTCTCCTCCAACTACTTATCTTTGCTCTTAGGTGTGGGTATGTGTGTGTGTGTATGTGTGTGGGGATGTACTTATAGGTGTGTGTACGTTTCTATGTGGGCGTGTGTGTGTCTGTGTAAGCTTAATTAGTCAAGCTTTCCTCCATCGACTCATCTTCGCCCTCAAATGTGTGTGTGTGTGTGTTTAATAATAATAATAATAATAATCGGTTTATTTTAAGCCGGCAGCCAATGGGGCTGAAAATACACAGACTTAACCTAGATCTTATCCTAATGGATCAACAGACTGATCCTGGCAGCTAACGAGAGCGCCTACATACTCCCAAGGGAGTAGGACGTGGGCAGGAGACTTTGTGGGTCCCCCGAGACGATCCGCCCAGATCTTGCCTTCACGACCAGGGAAAGTTTTTGAGAGAACTTCCCCTGCCGGCGCGTGGGATTGAACCCCCGACACCAGAGCTAGCGCTCCCAATACAGAGTACTAAGCGCGCTCGGCCACCGTTACCGTAAAAATATTTGTAGCCCAACGTGTGTGTGTGTGTGTGTGTGTGTGTGTGTGTGTGTGTGTGTGTGTGTGTGTGTGTGTGTGGATGTACGTATAGGTGTGTGTACGTTTCTATGTGCGTGTGTGGGTGTCTGTGTAAGCTTAATTAGTCAAGCTCTCCTCCAGCTACTTATCTTCGCCCTCAGATTTAATTAAAGGAGGAGCTTCTTTCATCTCCAGAGAATACATTTGTGGTGGATATTAGGGGGAGTGGGAGTGGGAGGAGGAGGAGTGGGAAGATGAGTGGGAGGAGTGGGAAGATGAGTGGGAGGAGGAGGAGGAGTGGGAGTTGGAGGAGGAGTGGAAGGAAGAGGAGTGGGAGTTGGAGGAGCAGTGGGAGTTGGAGGAGGAGTGGGAGTTGGAGGAGGAGTGGGAGGAGGAGGAGTGGGTGTGGGAGCAGGAGGAGGAGTTGGAGCAGGAGTGGGAGGAGTAGGTGAAAGAGGAGGAATACAAAGGAGAGCAAGTAACAACAAATATATTGATCCTCACGAGGTTGCTTGTATCTAAACTACTTGAGAAAAAAAACAGCTTAGAAAGGAGAGGACTTATCTTTTCCATGCCGAGTGTAGAAGTACTTGAGAAAAATAGCAAAAATAAAATATATCTATCTTACTGTATCGATGCTAACAAGTGAAGCAATGTAGGCATGTCCTGTTATGCATCTGTCAGTTGGGCAGTTAACCCTTTGAGTACCAGCGACGACGTGTGTGTTATACTCTATTCTAACTATATTTAGACGATATTGTGTAGCTTAAGAAGGATCTGTGGTAGTTCAAAGGGTTGGTGGAGAGAGTTTGAACCCATATGTATTGTTAGAGGTCCTTCCCAAGCTCGGCATAAAATCGCTACAATAATGGCTAGAATGATAATTATTTAAAGGACGTCACCCCGGTACTGTAGCGACGGGTTAAGGGCGAGATATTTGTCTAAGCGAATTTGAAGGTAGAGAGAAGAGGAGGCAATAGCAATAAAGGTGTAAAAGGCCGGAGTCACACGAGCATGTTTTTCGAGCAATTTTTTACGGGCCTCCAATCTATGGCTGACAAGCTTACACAAAAATTACACTTTAATCAGAATTCAGCCGCCCTAACACAATCTACGTTCAGTCTAGTGGTAACCGGGTACCAAGTGCAAAAAAAATCCCGAAATATTGAACGAGAGGAAAACTTGCTCATGGAAAAATTGACGGAAAAAGCGCTCGTGTGACAAGCGAGGCCTTAAGGGGATGGATTTCCACGTGAGGGACTTTTTTCTTGACCCCTGTTTCTCCCTCATGTCTAAGCCCCCCATGCTGCTTTTGAGATTTTAAGGACGTTTTTGCCCCATTAGTTTGGTTGATTTTTAAGAATTTTACTTCCGCCACATTCTGTCAATTTTAAGACCTTTCGTCACATTTAGGTGTCGAGTTTTTGTTTTCATCGGCGAGCGATCAGCTGAGCCTCTGTAATTTCAGGGAAACCGGCCTTCCGGCCGGGACATTTTACCTACCGAGAAATGTACAAATTTTATCTTGAAAGGGGGCTCAAGGGGAGTAATTTTAAAGCTTGGATTGGATCCTTCAGTGCTGAGATAATCAACTAAAAAGCGCTCCCCTTACACCACTCTCCGACATATGAAGCGATGTGTTTGAGCCTATTGCGAGGATCTTTAAAAGCCTTTGTTACCCATCAGACGGTTATTTGGAAACCTTTAGTTTCTGTTACTTTCAACCTCTGCAGTTGTCTTTGAGTTAGCTGTGTTGAGGCCTATTGGGGGGATACTTTATAAGGCCTTTTGGTGTTACCATCAGGGGTATTTTAGAAACCTTTTAGCTTGTTTAGTGTACTTGCCAAACCTCTGCAGTTGTCTTTGAGGTTGAGCTGTGTTGAGAGCATATTGGCCGGATACTTGACAAAGCCTTTGTTACCATCAGGGGTATTTAGAAACCTTTAGCTTTAGTTAAGTCAATCCTCTGCAATTGTTGTCTTTGAAGTTAGCTCGTCGGTGAGCTACCTATTGGGGATACTTTAAAGCCTTTGTTACCATCATGGGGTAGGTAGAAAACCTTTTAGTTTAGTTACTTTCCAAAACTCCTGCAGTTGTCTGGAGTTATGCTGTGGGCCAGAAAAATAATTTTGAAGAGGTAATTATAAGATCGATGGAGAGAACCTCTATTTCTTATTGCTAATTCTGTTTTAGGGCAATCCTCTCTGCGTTCATAAATGCGTGAAAGGGTTAATAATTGCAGACTAATCAAATATAATCAAACGATGCGAGAGATGGAAAAGGATTATATATCAAATGTGAGAACAAACATCAAGGAAACGCCGAACAACCGACCGTAAAACGAAGGCGGATCGATGGTGTTCCAAGACAGACAGGAGGAGGTAGGAGGAGCGGGGAGCGATGAATGGACAGGATAAAGGACCAGACGGAGGAAGGAAAAGTAAATATAAGGCAGAGGGAAGACGTAGAAGGGAACTGGATAAACAGAGGGGGGAGGAGGAGGAGGCAAGGCGGAAAATAGTGCGAAGAAAAAGTAATAACGG
>CM064495.1:5935700-5963200 GCA_032716605.1 Paralithodes platypus
CACACACACACACACATTCACGAGCATATACACACGACACCACCACACACACATCCCCAAAGTTATCACCACCCCGGCTGCCGCCCACCCTCTCACACACACACACCACATGAACACAGCATTCACGAGCATACACACAGACCCACCCCACACACAACATCCCCAAGCATCACCGCACCCCTTTCCCCCACCCTCACTAACGAAACACAAATACTACACACCACATTCACGAGAAATACACGCAGGACACACACACCCATGCCCCAAGCATCACCCGCCCCTTCCCCACCCTCACAAAACACACGCAACCCCCCTCCGTTCGACCCCCCCCCCCCCCCCCACCCCCCCCCTCCCCCACACACACAACCACACAAACACACAATCCTCATTATTTCACGATACTTTTCAGAATTCCTAGGCCCTCTAATCGCTTTACCCGATTACCACAGTACCACTCTGATCAAGGGGGGCTCACCGGGCTCGTGTTTTGGTTCTCTTCTCTCGTCCTCTCTCTGTGGCCGGTGTCCGATATCGGGGCCGGCAATTCAGGCCGTACTTTTTTAAGACCCATTTACCGCGGCCCATACAGGCACTTGTCAATATTTTCTTGGCGAGCGGGTTTTTTAGCGAGCCCAGCATATATAGATTTTTGGTTTACCAGCAAGCTAATTTTGTACATTTTTTCGATAGAATAATGTCTCCGGCGAAACGCGTGAGTTAATTCTCCATAAAATGCTGCCTGACGCTATCGCTCGGCAGGATAAAATCGACACCTGAATGGGGAATAAAACGTCTTAAAACAGTTGGCTGAATGGGGCCAAATGGAATACAAGCCAGGGATAAGAGAAGAAAAGGAGAGAGCCGATAAAAAAAAAAAAAAAGGCCGGTGACCCCTTCCCCCCCCCCACCCCCCCCCCCCCCCCCCCCCCCCCCCCCCCCCCCCCCCCCTCCACCCGCCCCTCCAGGTTATGTATATAATGAGGCGCAGTTCCAAACGAAGCTGTCCAACTTAGGGGAGCCAGAGGGATTTTTTTGGACCCCTACTCCCGTCGGGTTTAGCCCCCATTAGTTTACGTACGATTTTTTATCAAACACCTTTCACCCCATTTCATTGTTAATTTTAAGACCTTTCGTGCCATTTAGGTGTCGATTTTTTCCTGGCGAGCGATAGCGAGCCTGTGATTTTGTGAGGAACGGGACATTTTTCTACCGAAAAATGTACAAATTGATCTTGAAGGGGGGTCCAAAGAGGTGTGTTTTTAAGCTTGATGGAGGTCTAGCGAGGAAACTAAAAACAAATATATGGAACAAAAAATAAACCAAACAAGCCGTACCCCACTTAACACTACCGACCCGACCCCTCGTGGTGTGACCTGACTGAGAACAGCACCCCCTCTCTCTCTCTCTCTCTCTCTCTCTCTCTCTCTCTCTCGAATTAAGTCCTGACCCCCTCGTTTGGATCGTAACGTCTGTGTGGCCAGTGTATCTATGTAAAAATCTCTCTCTCTCTCTCTCTCTCTCTCTCTCTCTCGAAAGTCCTGACCCCCTCGTTTGGATCGTAACGTCTGTGTGGCCAGTGTATCTATGTAAAAATCTCTCTCTCTCTCTCTCTCTCTCTCTCTCGAATTAAGTCCTGACCCCCTCGTTTGGATCGTAACGTCTGTGTGGCCAGTGTATCTATGTAAATCTCTCTCTCTCTCTCTCTCGAATTAAGTCCTGACCCCCTCGTTTGGATCGTAACGTCTGTGTGGCCAGTGTATCTATGTAAATCTCCTCTCCTCTCTCTCTCTCTCTCTCGTATTAAGTCCTGACCCCCTCGTTTGGATCGTAACGTCTGTGTGGCCAGTGTATCTATGTAAATCTCTCTCTCTCTCTCTCTCTCGAATTAAGTCCTGACCCCCTCGTTTGGATCGTAACGTCTGTGTGGCCAGTGTATCTATGTAAATCTCTCTCTCTCTCTCTCTCTCTCTCTCGAATTAAGTCCTGACCCCCTCGTTTGGATCGTAAGGTCTGTGTGGCCAGTGTATCTATGTAAAAATCTCTCTCTCTCTCTCTCGAATTAAGTCCTGACCCCCTCGTTTGGATCGTAACGTCTGTGTGGCCAGTGTATCTATGTAAACATCTCTCTCTCTCTCTCTCTCTCTCTCTCTCTCGAATTAAGTCCTGACCCCCTCGTTTGGATCGTAACGTCTGTGTGGCCAGTGTATCTATGTAAATCTCTCTCTCTCTCTCTCTCTCGAATTAAGTCCTGACCCCCTCGTTTGGATCGTAACGTCTGGGTGGCCAGTGTATCTATGTAAATCTCTCTCTCTCTCTCTCTCTCTCTCTCTCGAATTAAGTCCTGACCCCCTCGTTTGGATCGTAACGTCTGTGTGGCCAGTGTATCTATGTAAATCTCTCTCTCTCTCTCTCTCTCTCTCTCTCTCTCTCTCTCGAATTAAGTCCTGACCCCCTCGTTTGGATCGTAACGTCTGTGTGTCCAGTGTATCTATGTAAATCTCTCTCTCTCTCTCTCTCTCTCTCTCTCTCCTCGAATTAAGTCCTGACCCCCTCGTTTGGATCGTAAGGTCTGTGTGGCCAGTGTATCTATGTAAAAATCTCTCTCTCTCTACTAACATTAAGTCCTGAACACCTCGTTTCGATGGTAAGGTTTGTGTTGTCAGTGTATCTATGTAAATCTCTCTCTCTCTCTCTCTCTAGGCTATGACCCTAACATTCTCAGTACAGCAAAAAGACCGGCCATTAACCCTCAGTACCGGGCGTCCCTTTTTCATCATATTCTGGCAACTGTTAGACGATTTCATTCAGCTTGGGAAGGACCTCGAGCAAAAATGAGCCATCAAACTATCTCAACCAGCCCTTTTTAACTACCACAGATCCTTCCTAAGCTGCCTAACATCGTCTGAATATAGCTACAAGAAAATATAACCTACGTCGCTGGTACTCAAAGGGTTAAAATGCGTTCTTTGAAGATTAAATTCCTTCTTGAACGCTCCTTGATAGAGAAAATGTAATAATCCCACCGTTTTTTTTAAATCTTTCTCTCCTTTTCTCGCTTTCCCTGGCTTGTATCCATTCGGCCCCATCCAGCCAACTGTTTTAAGACGTTTATCCCCATCCAGGTGTCGATTTCTTCCTGGCGAGCGATAGCGAGCCAGCATTCTCTGAAGAAATCCGGCTTCGCCGGAGACATTTTTCTATCGAAAAATGTACAAATTTATCTTGCTTTCAAAACAAAAATCTATATATGCTGGCTCGCTACCGCTCGCCAGGAAAATATTGACACCTGGATGGGGGTAAACGTCTTAAATAGTAGGCTGAATGGGGCCGAATGGATACAAGCCAAAGAGAGAGGGAGAGAAAGAGAAAACAAGCGAGGTGGGCTCCCTTAAGCCTTTGTTAGGTAATAGCTCCTTAACAAGTTCTTAATACTTAGCTTCAGGGGACGGAGGGAGAGAGAGAGAGATTAGATATATATAGAGATAGATATAGATAGAGAGAGAGATATTATATAATATATATATATTTATATAATATATATATATATATATATATATATATATATATAATATATATATATATATAGAGAGAGATAGATAGGGAGAGAGAGTTAGATTATATAGAGATAGAGATAGAGAGAGAGAGAGAGAGAGAGAGTATAACAGACGTTACTGGTACAGGAAGGGTTATGAGAGCCCTACCATAGGAACAGAAAGGTTACCAAATGTCTTCACTATACCCTGTTTCTTTTCAACTGACGGTCAATTGACGAGTTTCAGGCTATAAGGAAGTTGGAGTTGTAGGCGTTGATATTTAGCTGAATTATACCAGCTAAAATGCCGTTGTAGTACATTTATAAATACCTACAACCCAATTCAACTTCCTTTCAATCCATCAAAAACTTACATTATTATTGCATTTCTCTTTAACCCCTTGAAGCTCTGACGCGTTTTCGCAGTATATTTTGGCTATCATTAGACGATGTTATGCAGCTTAGGAAGGACCTGTGGGTATTAAAAGGGTAAAGACTCGCTCAATCAACCCTCTGACTTCCATGTACCCTTCCTAATCTGAATAAAATCGTCTAATAATTACCAGAAAACAAAACAGAAACGCGTATTGGAGCTTGAAAGGGTTAATATCGATGGTCACGGCTCCGTACACTAGAAAGGGGCTGACGATCCGTACACTAGAAAGGGGCTGACGATCCGTACACTAGAAAAGGGCTGACGATCCATACACTAGAAAGGGGCTGACGATCCGTACACTAGAAAGGGGCTGACGATCCGTACACTAGAAAGGGGCTGACGATCCGTTCCGTACACTAGAAAGGGGCTGAAGATCCGTACACTAGAAAGGGGCTGACGATCCGTACACTAGAAAAGGGCTGACGATCCGTACACTAGAAAGGGGCTGACGATCCGTATACTAGAAAGGGGCTGACGATCCGTACACAAGAAAGGGGTGGACGATCCGTACACTAGAAAGGGGCTGACGATCCGTACACAAGAAAGGGGTGGACGATCCGTACACAAGAAAGGGGTGGACGATCCGTGGACTAGAAAGGGGCTGATGATCCGTACACTAGAAAGGGGCTGATGATCCGTACACTAGAAAGGGGCTGACGATCCGTGGACTAGAAAGGGGCTGACGATCCGTACACTAGAAAGGGGCTGACGATCCGTACACTAGAAAGGGGCTGACGATCCGTACACAAGAAAGGGGTGGACGATCCGTACACAAGAAAGGGGTGGACGATCCGTACACTAGAAAGGGGCTGACGATCGATCCATCCGTAGACACTAGTAGGACATTTTGATGAGTTTTTAACGAGGGGGATCACAACTTAGATGAAGACATTTATAGTCACCCCCCCCCCCACCCCTCTCGTGATTTGGAAGGACCGGGTGTTCTTGTTGATATTTGTCTTGTTTCTATTTTTTCTTATGCATATTTTTTTGTCTTGTGTATAATTATACAGTTTATATATATATATATATATATATATATATATATATATATATATATTGTATATTGTATATATTGTTATCTTTTTGTTCATGTATATATATTTATATATATATATATATATATATATATATTTTTTCCTGTATGATTTTTTTTTCTTCTGCATATTCTTTTGTCATGTACAATCGGCCTAATAAGTCATGTCTCGGCACCAAGTATACTTTGATCAATAATTAATTGGTATCAGCAATGACTAACACTTTATTTATTCGTCTCGAGTGAGATAATTATGCAAGCGCATTCCTACACTTATACACACCCTATTCAACATCTGACAGACATTAATAAAGCACAGAGCAAGCTAAACGTAATGGCAGCTGAGACATGACTTATTAGTGCGACCGTACGTATCTGCCTTAAGGGGAGGTTTTTAGTGTGTTTCCTAGACTTCCATCAAGCTTGAAATTACACCCCCTTGATAAATTTGTACATTTTTCGGTAGAAAAATGTCTCGGTCGAAGGCCGGTTCCTCTTAAATTACACGCTCGCTATCGCTCGCCAGGAAAAAATAGGCACCTAAATGGGACGACAGGTCTTAAAAGTTATATAAATGGGGTGAAATGTCTTAAAATCGCCAAACTAATAGGGCGAACGTCTTAAAATCACAAAAGCAATGGGGCTAAACATGAGGGAGAAAGGGGGCAAGAAAAAAATCCCTCAAGTGGAAATCTCCCCTTAACCCCTTCAGTACCATGACGCCTTTTTGCCTTTGATTCTGGCTAACATTAGATGATGTTATGCAGTTCAAGAAGAACTCTGGGTTATTAAGAGGGGGTGACCTGTTTTTTTTTTCTCCTCTTCTCTCTTTCTCTGGCTTGTATCCATTCGGCCCCATTCAGCCAACTACTTTAAGACGTTTATCCCCATCTAGGTGTCGATTTCTTCCTGGCGAGCGATAGCCAGCCAGCATTATATGAAGAGATCCGGCTTCGCCGGAGACATTTTTCTATCGAATAATGTACAAATTTAGCCTGCTGTCAAAAACATTTTAAAAATATGCTGGCTCGCTACCGCTCACCAGTAAAAAATTGACACCTGGATAGGGATAAACGTCTTAAAACAGTTGGCTGAATGGGGCCAAATGGATACATGCCAGAGAAAGATAGAAAAGGACAGAACAAAAACAGGTCACCCGCCTTAAGCGTGTATATTGAGATGGTATGTACCCATTTGAGTCGTAGAGGTAGATTACAAAGGAAAGAAAATCGTCTGTTGGTAACCATACATGGTGGAAATTACGTAATGAAGGTGAAAGGGTAAACTAATCAATCTCGCCTCCACCTATGTATCTTCGCCCTGGGTGTGTACTTACTATAGTTGTACTTACTCTAGTTGTATTGCGGGAGTGAGCATGCTCGTTATTTCCCGCCTCCTATATGTGTATGTGTTATATGTATCGTTGGAATGGCTGTGGATGTATGTGTAGTCTGTATTTTTAGCCAATTGGCGACATCGGAAACGAAGGCTTAGGGTGGATCTGTATGGTACCATTCTCACTATAGACGGTACCGTCTCGCCCGAAGGCTTAGGTAGCCATCAGCTTAGGTGAACCATATGATACCCATCTCGCCTTGTACCAATTTTGCCAACCCCAGATGGGACGTCACAACGTCGTCCACTTATTCCAGGTACCTATTTACAGCTAGGTGAACTGAGGCTAACACATGAAAGGAGACAAGCCCAATTTGTCTCCGCCCGGCCGGGGATTGAACCCCCGACCCCTCGTGTGTGAGACGAGAGCTCTACCTACTAGGCTACGGGCTGTGTGTGGTGTGTGTGTGTGTGTGTGTGTGTGTGTGTGTGTGTGTTATGTATGGTGTGTGTGTGTGGGTGTAAGCTTAATTAGTCAAGCTCTCCTCCAACTACTTATCTTTGCTCTTAGGTGTGGGTATGTGTGTGTGTATGTGTGTGGGGATGTACTTATAGGTGTGTGTACGTTTCTATGTGGGCGTGTGTGTGTCTGTGTAAGCTTAATTAGTCAAGCTTTCCTCCATCGACTCATCTTCGCCCTCAAATGTGTGTGTGTGTGTAATAATAATAATAATAATAATCGGTTTATTTCAAGCCGGCAGCCAATGGGGCTGAAAATACACAGACTTAACCTAGATCTTATCCTAATGGATCAACAGACTGATCCTGGCAGCTAACGAGAGCGCCTACATACTCCCAAGGGAGTAGGACGTGGGCAGGAGACTTTGTGGGTCCCCCGAGACGATCCGCCCAGATCTTGCCTTCACGACCAGGGAAAGTTTTTGAGAGAACTTCCCCTGCCGGCGCGTGGGATTGAACCCCCGACACCAGAGCTAGCGCTCCCAATACAGAGTACTAAGCGCGCTCGGCCACCGTTACCGTAACAATATTTGTAGCCCAACGTGTGTGTGTGTGTGTGTGTGTGTGTGTGTGTGTGTGTGTGTGTGTGTGTGTACGTATAGGTGTGTGTACGTTTCTATGTGGCGGGTGTCTGTGTAAGCTTAATTAGTCAAGCCTCCAGCTACTTATCTTCGCCCTCAGATTTAATTAAAGGAGGAGCTTCTTTCATCTCCAGAGAATACATTTGTGGTGGATATTAGGGGGAGTGGGAGGAGGAGGAGGAGTGGGAAGATGAGTGGGAGGAGTGGGAAGATGAGTGGGAGGAGGAGGAGGAGTGGGGTTGAGGAGGAGGAGTGGGAAGATGAGTGGGAGTTGGAGGAGCAGTGGGAGTTGGAGGAGGAGTGGGAGTTGGAGGAGGAGTGGGAGCAGGAGGAGTGGGTGTGGGAAGAGGAGTGGGAGTTGGAGCAGGAGTGGGAGGAGTAGGAAGAGGAGGAATACAAAGGAGAGCAAGTAACAACAAATATATTGATCCTCACGAGGTTGCTTGTATCTAAACTACTTGAAAAAAAGAAAATTAGAAAGGAGAGGACTTATCTATTCCATGCCGAGTGTAGAAGTACTTGAGAAAAATAGTAAAAATAAAATATATCTATCTTACTGTATCGATGCTAACAAGTGAAGCAATGTAGGCATGTCCTGTTATGCATCTGTCAGTTGGGCAGTTAACCCTTTCAGTACCAGCGACGACGTGTGTGTTATACTCTATTCTAACTATATTTAGACGATATTGTGTAGCTTAAGAAGGATCTGTGGTAGTTCAAAGGGTTGGTGGAGAGAGTTTGAACCCATATGTATTGTTAGAGGTCCTTCCCAAGCTGCATAAAATCGCCCAATAATGGCTAGAATATAATTATTTAAAGGACGTCACCGGTACTGTACGACGGGTTAAGGGCGAGATATTTGTCTAAGCGAATTTGAAGGAGAGAGAAGAGGAAGGCAAAGCAATAAAGGTGTAAAGCCGGAGTCACACGAGCAGTTTTTCGAGCAATTTTTACGGGCAATTATGGCCTGACAGCTTAACAAAATTACACTTTATCAGAATTCAGCCGCCTAACACAATCTACGTTCAGTCTAGTTACCGGTACCAGTGCAAAAAAATCCCGAAATATAACGAGAGAAAACTTGCTCATGGAAAATTGACGGAAAAAGCGCTCGTGTGACAGCGGCTTAAGGGGAGATTTCCACTTGAGGGACTTTTTTCTTGACCCCTTTCTCCCTCATGTCTAGCCCCATTGCTTTTGAGATTTTAAGACGTTTGCCCCATTAGTTTGGTGATTTTTAAGAATTTCCGCCCCATTCTGTCAATTTTAAGACCTTTCGTCCCATTTAGGTGTCGATTTTTTCCTGGCGAGCGATAGCGAGCCTGTAATTTAAGGGGAACCGGCCTTCGGCCGGGACATTTTACTACCGAGAAATGTACAAATTTATCTTGAAAGGGGGTCAAGGGGGAGTAATTTTAAGCTTGATGGAAGTCTAGATAATCAACTAAAAACCTCCCCTTAACCCTCTCCGACATATGACGCGATTTTGAGCCTATTGGGGATACTTTAAAGCCTTTGTTACCATCAGAGGTATTTAGAAACCTTTAGTTTAGTTACTTCAACCTCTGCAGTTGTCTTTGAGTTAGCTGTGTTGAGCCTATTGGGGATACTTTAAAGCCGTTGTTACCATCAGGGGTATTTAGAAACCTTTAGTTTAGTTACTTCAACCTCTGCAGTTGTCTTTGAGTTAGCTGTGTTGAGCCTATTGGGGATACTTTAAAGCCTTTGTTACCAGGTTTGTTAGAAACCTTAGTTTAGTTACTTCAACCTCTGCAGTTGTCTTTGAGTTAGCTGTGTTGAGCCTATTGGGGATACTTTAAAGCCTTTGTTACCATCAGGGGTATTTAGAAACCTTTAGTTTAGTTACTTCAACCTCTGCAGTTGTCTTTGAGTTAGCTGTGGGCAGAAAACTAATTTTGAGAGGTAATTATAAGAGTGAGAGAACTCTATTTCTTATTGCTAATCTGGCAACCTCTGCGTCATAAATGCGTGAAAGGGTTAATGCAGACTAATCAAATATACTCAAACGAGCGAGAGATGAAAAGGATTATATATCAAATGTGAGAACAACACAAGGAAACCCGAACACACGTAAACAAGCGGATCGATGTGTTCAAGACAGAAGGAGGAGGAGGAGGAGGGGAGCGAATGATGGACAGGATAAAGACGCGGAGGAAAAGTAAATAAAGGCAGAGGGAAGACGTAGAAGGGATGGATAAACAGAGGAGGAGGAGGAGGCAAGGCGGAAATAGTGCGAAGAAAAAGTAATAACGGAGGGAAGATAAACATGGGAAGGATGGATAAAGGGAGGAGGTAAGAGGAAACAGAATAAAGGAAGATATAGCAGGGAAGGATAAAGAGAGGAGACAAGACGGGAGGAGTGAGAAAGACAAAATAATAAAGGAGGGGGGAAGATATAAATGGCAAGAATAAAGGAAGGAGAAATAAATGCCTTTTAAATTCAATGATAAATATGTCCATTTTGTAATCAAGAAACCTAGTACCTGAGAGAGAGAGAGAGAGAGAGAGAGAGAGAGAGAGAGAGAGAGAGAGAGAGAGCGAGCGAGATAGATACACAGACCACACAGACCTCAAGGTCCTTACTAGGCAGTCTGGCCTTACAAACTAGGGAGAGAGAGGGAGCGAGAGAGAGAGAGAGAGAGAGAGAGAGAGAGAGAGAGAGAGAGAGAGAGAGAAAGAGAAAGAGAAGGAGAGAGAGAGAGAGAGAGAGTACAAAGGAGTACAAAGGAAATCAAGCAACAACAGATCTAGTGACCCTTCTAGGTTGCTTGTCCTCCAAAACACTGAGGATCAAGTGTCCAAACAGTGGTTTAGAGTGGGTAAGGGAACATTGGAAAGGGAACTACTGCCCTGCCACTAACGTGGCAGGACTAGGAAGTTAGTAGGGGACATATGGGTTAGTAACTGAGGGGAGGATAAAGTTATTCATTTACAAACGCAGTCAGTCGCGGGTTTGATGCGAGATATTTGTCTAGGCGGAATTTAAATGAATCAACGGTGCTGCAGTCTATAACGTCTCGGGGAAGCCCATTCCACAAGTTGACAACTCGATTGAAGAAGAAATTCTTAGATTCGTGCGAGTTAAAAGATTTACCAATAATTTTGCAACCGTTTCCCCGCGTGTAATTAGATTGGTCGATAGTGAAGTACTTACTACAGTTCATATTGTCGATGCCTTTGATGATTTTGAACACCTGAATTAAGTCGCCTCTTAATCTGCGCTGGGTTAAAGGAAATAGATTTAATCTCTAAGACGCTCTTCGTATGGTTTGTTCTTTAGGCTAGGTATCATTTTGGTAACTCTACGTTGAACTCGTTCTAGCTTGTTTATATCTTTTTGGTAATAAGGGCACCAGGATTGAACGCAGTATTCCAGAAGAGGGCGGACTAAGGAATTGTAAAGGGTTAGGATAACTTCTTTGGATTTATGCTCAAATGACCTGCCTATAAAGCCAATTATTTTGTTTGCCTTCTTAACAACTTCTGAACATTGTTGACTCGGTTTTAGGTTACTCGATATTGTTACTCCCAGATCAGTTTCTCTGTTTACATTCTTAAGCTGAGTGCCATTCATCGAATAGTTTGCTTTCTCATTTAGGTATCCGACATGTAGTACTTTACATTTATCCGCATTGAAACTCATTTGCCAAATTTGGGCCCAACATGACAATTTATCTAGATTGTGTTGCATATCGTCAACTTGTTCTTTTGAGAGTACGCTATTTGCAATTTTTGTATCGTCAGCAAATTTTGAGATTGTGCAGGTGAGACCCTCATCTATGTCGTTGATGTAAATTAGAAAGAGAATTGGTCCTAGTACCGATCCCTGGGGTACCCCGCTACTTACATTGGTCCATTTAGATGCCTTACCGTTTATGACTACCCTTTGCTTTCTGTTGCTGAGCCAATTTTCTATCCATTTCAACACACCGTCTTGTATTCCATGCGCTTTTAGTTTTAGCAGTAAACGTTTGTGGGGAACTTTGTCAAAGGCCTTTTGAAAATCAAGGTATATAATATCTACAGCTTTACTCTCATCGTAGAGGTTGAGGATATCGTGGAAGAAGTCTAAGAGGTTTGTTAAACAGGAACGTTTTTTACGAAAGCCGTGTTGAGTATCTTTAAGTATGTTATTTTCCTCCAAGTGATTTACGAGTCTGTCTCGTATGACCGTTTCTAGCATTTTACATACAACTGAGGTTAAGCTAATTGGACGATAGTTACTGGGTAGGGATTTGCTGCCTTTTTTGAATATCGGTGTTACGTTGGCTAGCTTCCACTGATCAGGCATAGTTCCAGACTGCAAGGATTTATTGAATAGTAATGTCAGTGGTTTGGAGAGCTCATTCTTAGCTTCCTTTAGAACTCTAGGCGAGATTGTATCAGGTCCAGCGTTTTATTTACCTTGAGTTTATCTAAACAATTCAATACTTCTCTCTCTGTAACGGTGATATTGCTTAGAACATCTGAATTATCAATCTGAATCGGCGATGGTGTAGGGATATCACTGAGGTCTTCTGTTGTAAAAACTGATGCCAAGAAGGTATTGAGGGCATTACTCATTTGTACTTCGTCTTTGGTGTATTCTCCTTTTTCATCGACTAACGGTCCAACAGTTGAAGTAACTACTTTTTTCTTTCTGATATAACTATAGAATTCTTTCGGGTTTGTTTTACTTTGATTCGCAATATGTAACTCTAAGGTCTTTTTACTTTGCTTAATTAACTTTTTGGCTTTGCGTCGTAGCTCTACAAATTTCACCCGTTCTTCGTCATTTTGTGAGGATTTTAATCTATCATTAGCACATTTTTTAGCAAGCAGGCAGTTTGAAATATCTTTATTCCACCATTTGGGCTTATTATTATGGCCTGGACGCCGTATTTTCGATGGTATGCAGTCTTGTACTGCTTTTAGGTAAGTGGTTTCGAATAACTTCCAAGATGTATTTATGTCGTTATTGTTAATTAAAAAGCTCCAGTCAGTTTCTTTAAACATAGCTCTAAGTTTATGGAAGTTTGCTTTCTTGAAATTAGGAGTTTTTTCGATGCTACTATTTGGTTCGTTACTAGTAAACTTTAAAGTGAAAGTTATCGTACGATGGTCGCTGTTACTGAATTCATCACCAACATTCAAATTCTCTATCAATTCTTCTTTTGTTGCAAGTACAATGTCAAGAACGTTATTACCACGGGTCGGCATTCGAACAAATTGATAAAGCGAACTCTCTTGCAAGTTCGTATACAAGTCATGTCCGGAGTGTGAAGTAAGAGTATCGCCCCACTTGGTCACAGGTAAATTAAAGTCGCCAAAAATTACGGTATCTTGTGAGTTACTTACATCTGCAATTTGTTCGTAAATTTCTCGGTCAGTTTGCACTGATTGAGCTGGAGGTCTGTATATTAACGCAAGTATTATTTTTGTACCTTTATTATTCTTTATTAGCACAAAAGATGTGTCGACGTTCACAATTTGAGGTTTTGACACGAGGGTCGGGTTAAGACTTTCTTTGATATAAAATAAAACGCCACCTCCATTTTTATTTATTCGGCTGTTCTCAAACATTACATAACCGGGAAGTGAATACTCTGCTAAAAAGTCTCTATCTTGTGTATTGAGCCAAGATTCTGTTATGCCAATCACATCATAATTTTCTGTAAACACTAGTTCCTCTAAATCTGAAAATTTATTGCGTATGCTACGAGCGTTTGCATAGAAAACCTTTAAAGTTGCGGTTTTAGAACTCGCAGATCGTTCTTTCATCGAATTTTTGGTTCTGGTCGGATCTACATTTACATTCATGGCTGTCCTCGGTCCTCGGTCGTTATATCCCTGACGGTTTTGAATTTGGGTCGTGTTGGTGGAGCTTTATCCAAATTCGCGGTTCTTGACGGATTAGTATTTAATTCCTTTGTAGATTGCCGTCCTCGCTGTCTTCGGTCCTCCTTCCTGGTTGTCCTGTGCTGAGTCGATTTCTTCTCCGAAAATCCTTCACCGCATCGTTGAGAAGACGCCCAAAACGCGCTGCTTCCCACCTGGTTCAGATGAACTCCATCATCCGAAAACAAATAGTCATCGTAGTAGAAATTGTCCCAGGTGTCGACGAATCCCACGTTCTCCTTCCTGCAGAGGTTTGCTAGACAACGATTTGTGCTGGTGGCTATGTTGTAAAATCGGCTCTCTACACCGAGCCGGGGGACGATTCCTGAGACGATGATCCTTGATGACTTCTCCTTAAACGACTTGATCAGCTGCTGGTACTTTAAAAGCAAATCTTCCGACCGGGTTCGCTGTATATCGTTGGATCCAACGTGGATGACGTACATTGTATTTGCAGGGGCCAGCTTTGATACTTCGTCAACTGCTGCAACTACGTCATCCACACCACCACCAGGGATACAAAAACGCTTCCTGGTCTTAGGTGCCCTGGCGCAAAACTCTGTGAGCTGACCACGTATCATCGAGTCTCCCACGAGCCGGACTTCTTCTATTTCCTCTTCGTCATCTGAGTCTGCGAATATCTGGAAACGGTTCTGACACTCGGTAATCGGTATGTGTTTCCTGGTCTTGGGGCAAACGTTGTTCCTCACGACACGGAAGTTGTCTTGAGGGGGAAGAGAGTCGCTATTTGTATCTTGAGTATCGGAAACATCAGCTGAAATGGCTACTGTAGGCGTTGAATTGTTGGCAGTTGACGTTGGGGCGTTGGTGGCTGCTGGAGTTGCGGTGACAATTGAAGTTTGTGGCACTCCAACGTTGAGTGTTACAAACTCTTGGAGTGATTCCAGCTTCATGGTGAGGACGTTGATCTTGTTGTAGGCTTCATCTAATTTCACTGTAAAATTCTCTCGTTGCTGGCAGAGCCGGCAGACTTGAAGATCGATAGTAGCAAACATGGACTCACCAAACCTACCGGCGCAGTTCGCACAAGCGCGAGGCATGGTGACAGTCACTTTCTTCAGATCACTTCACTCACTTAAAAAACAATTCACTCACTTTACAACACTTCACTCACTTTAAAAACACTTCAATCACTTCAACCGAAAACAAATATGCTGAAATACGCAGAAATAGGATATCAGGGGTGATAGCCTAACCGAAAACAAAAATGTTGAGATACGCAGAATTAGGCTTCCAGGGGCGATAGCCTAACCAAAAGTTTTTTTTTTTAAATTGAAATACGCAATAATAGGCTACCAGCGTTGAATAGCCTAACCGAATATAATAAAATTGAAATTCGCAGAAATAGGCTACCAGGTGTGATAACCTAACCTTAAACAAATATATGTATAACAGAATATGTAACTAAATATACAATTCACCAAATAGAGATTATATAAAAATAAAGTGTGACTGCACACAAGGGGTTAATATACTGTGTCAACAGATGACCCTGGTGTCACTGAAGCCTAGTAAAGCAGTAGCCTACTCTTTTTAGATAAAAAAGTGTATCAGTCAAAGGTTATTACAAGATCGTGCAAGCAACAACTAAAATTACAGATATATATAGCTACAGTAGGATACCAATACAATATCTACAAGAGTTAATAATAAAACAGATTGGCTGGCTATAGGCTAGGCTAGGTTTGGGTTAGGTTAAAAGCTTGGCAGGTTGGGTTAGGCTAGGTTAGTTTGTACAAATACCACCCTTAGCTTAAAGTAAAATCAGTCTGAGGAGAAAAAGTCAAGAATATATCTAGGGGGAAAAGATAAATGAATGCACTTAAATTTGGTACAAAATTTGCTGGAATTTAATATGTATAATCCCCAAAAAAGGTTTGTTTACAAAATGGTGTCGGCGTTAGTCCCTGTAGGCGGTTAGTTAGTAAACAATATTGTTTATTAGCAAATTAATATGCAAAGCTTTACTTACATACAAGGCAGTTAAATTGATACTTACTACAGTAGGTATTGGGTAAAATTAGGGGCTACGATTTTATATAAAATAGTAATAAGAGAGCGTTTGTTTACAAAGCAAAACAAAACAATAGATGGCGCTAGTGGCGCCCTGTCCGAGCAGGAGTCTTGTGATAAACACAAAGTTTTTCAGTCAATACACAGCGAAATATCGTGCAGTGTTACTTACTAAGCTACAGGATGGTTAAACGTGCTCTTAACCACCTTTCATGCACAAGAATGAAGAGGATGAGTAGTTAATACTCAAATTATGATCGATATCGTGAGAGCGTTGACAGAGCGTCTGCAGCGTCTGGCGGTAGCACGGGGTGAGAGAAGGTCTCACCGAAGTCTCGAAAAGAGGATGAAAAGAGAGAGAGAGAGAGAGAGAGAGAGCGAGCGAGATAGATACACAGACCACACAGACCTCAAGGTCCTTACTAGGCAGTCTGGCCTTACAAACTAGGGAGAGAGAGGGAGCGAGGGAGCGAGAGAGAGAGAGATTGTTATCGTAATTTATCTCGCGAAGACTGATGCCCCGAAACGTCTCAACCCTTCTGACCTATAATGAAAGGTGGGAGATAAAAACAAGGCGAGGAAATTAAAGGTTAGTTAGTCGTTTTTCTGGACTCCCTTCTCCCTCATGTTTTTCCCCATTATTTTTGAGATTTCAAGACGTTCGCTTCATTAGTTTGTCGATTTTATGACATTTCGTCCCATTTCTGTATCAGTATCAAGACCTTTCGTGCCAATTAGGTGTCGATATTTTCCTGGCGAGCGGCAGCGAGCCTGAAATTATTATGTTCTACCCAACAACCAACTCTACTCCTAAAATCGATTAATGAAATATTACAAACACATGTGGCAGTCCGTGGATTCGAACCCAGGACGCTCACACCGAAAATCAACACCTTATACATTACACCACGAATTTAAGAGGAACCGGCGTTCGGCCTGGACATACAACTTTATCTTGAAACCCAGGGGGTCTAGGGGGGGTTTCTATTGTTAAAGCTTGATGGAGGTCTAGCAAGGAAACTCAAAAATATATTAATTGATCAATATATACACCAAAAAACAAGCACTACCCCCTTAAGGGGAGGTATCTAGTGTGTACCCTAAACCTCCATCAAGCTTAAAAATTACACTCCCTTGACCCCCTTCAAGACAAGTTTGTACATTTTTCGGTAGAAAAATGTCCCGGCCAAAGGCCGTTTCCTCTTACATTACAGGCTCGCTATCGCTCGCCAGGAAATCGACGCCTAAATGGCACAACATTTCTAAAAGTTGACTTAAATGGGGCGAAAGTTCTTAGAATCGCCAAACTAATAGGGCGAACGTCTTAAAATCTCAATAGCAGTGGAGTTAAACATGAGGGAGAAAGGGGTCAAGAAAAAAAAACTCAAGTGGAATTCTCCCCTTAATATGGGGATGAGTCAGTTTCTCGTTAGCAAAAAAAAAAAAAAAAAAAAAAAAAAAGAAAGAAAAAAAAAAAAAAAAAAAAAAAACCACACACACACGAGGAAATTAAAGGTTGAGTTAAGATGGCGATGAGTCAATTTCTCGCTAGCTTTAAAAAAAAAAAAAAAAAAAAAAAAAAAAAAAAAAAAAAAAGTCTAGGAAATTAAAGGTGGAGATAAGCGGGAAGGGTTGATATTAACGTGGGGGTCCTTTCGGGTGCATGCCACTTCGCCCGCGGTTATTTCGCGCCCGGGGAGAATCGTTTAACGCCTTCACCACCACCATTACGTACTTTGCATCCTATTCGGGTTACCATTAGACGATTTTATTATCGTTTGCAATCTATCCCTGCGACTGAAAGGAATACACACGATCTCGATGTACCCTCTGATTTGCGCAGGCTCTTCTTAAGGGGGGATGGTTCACTTTTTGGGCGATTTTTGCATGTATTCATTATTTTTCTAGTTTCCTCCCTAGACCTCCATCAAATTAAAAAAAAAAAAAAAAAAAAAACATCCATTAGATCCCCCTTGTAGATTAATTTGTACATTTTTCGGTAGAAAAATTTCCCGGCCGAAGGCCGGTTCTTCCAATATTAAAGGCTCACTATCGTTCGCCAGGAGAAAAAAATCGACATCTAAATAGCACGAAAGGTCTAAATATTGACAAGGAAATGGGGCAGGTCTTAAAATCGACAAACTAACGGGGGAAACATCTTAAAATCTGAAAACTAATAAGGCTGAACATGAAGAAGAAAAGTGACCAGAAAAACGACCCATGTCCCCTTAATCTGCATACAATCATCTCATGTTAGCCAAGAGAGAAGATAAATAAGAGGTACAGTCGCGCTAATAAGTGATGTCTCGGCACCAAGTATGTTTTGCTCAATAATTGATATCAGCACTATGGAAGCTTCATTTTTGCATATCGAGTGAAATATACAAACTTGTTCCTACACTTACCCACCCTATTCAACATCTGACAGACATTAATACAGCACAGAGCAAGCCAAACGTAATGACATCTGGGACATGACTTATTAGCGCGACCGTACCATCGTGTTGAAGGGGTTAATGGAAGGGGTGCCAAGACTTACAGGCGTAACCGGCACGGACCCGAACGGACCGGTAACAGGTGAGATTGGTTTCTTAAGGGGAGATATCCACCTGAAGGATTTTTTTCTTGACTCCTTTCTCCCTCATGTTTAGTCCCATTGTTTTCCTAATGTTAAGACGTTCGCCCCCATTATTTTGACGATTTTAAGAACTTTCAACCCATTTCTGTCAATTTTAAGATCTTTCGTGCCATTTAGGTGTCGATTTTATCCTGGCGAGCGATAGCGAGCCTGTAATTTAAGAGGAACCGGCTTTAAGCCGGGACATTTTTCTACCGAAAAATTTACAAATTTATCTTGAAAGGGGCTCAAGGGGGTGTAATCTTAAGCTTGAAGGATATCTAGGGACCAAACTAAAAACCTCCCCTTAAAAGACGTTGTGAGCGCGGGCAGGTATGCGGGCAAGGCTGCCTCCCCCTTAACCCTTTCAGTACCGGCACCGTCCTTTTAACATTACTCTGGCTACTATTAGACGATTTTATTAAGTTTAAAAAGGGCCTCCAGCCATTAACAGTCTTTGAACTATCTCACTTAACCCTTTTCACGGCCACAGATCCTTTTAAGGGGAGATTTCCACTTGAGGGACTTTTTTCTTGACCCCTTTCTCCCTCATGTCTAGCCCCATTGCTTTTTGAGATTTTAAGACGTTTGCCCCATTAGTTTGGTGATTTTTAAGAATTTCCGCCCCATTCTGTCAATTTTAAGACCTTTCGTGTCATTTAGGTGACGATTTTATCCTGGCGAGCGATAGCGAGCCTGTAATTTAAGAGTAATCGGCCTTCGGCCGGGACATTTTTCTACCGAAAAATGTACACATTTATCTTGAAAGGGGGTCAAGGGGGTGAAATTTTAAGATTGCTGGAGGAGTAGGAAACAAAGTAGAAACCTCCCCTTAAAGCTGCACAACATCGTCTAAATATAGCTAAAATACACTTAAAAGAGACGTCGCCGGTACAGAAGAGGTTAACCCTTTCAGTCAAGCCCCAGTGTCACACGAGCGCTTTTTCCGACATTTTTTTTTTTTTTTTCGCGCGGTATTTTTGGGGCTCTTCGGAATTGGAATTGGCCGATTATTCCGATAGACCTTAAGGGGAGATGGGTCGTTTTTCTGGTCCCCCGTCTTCTTCCTCATGTTTAGCCCCGTTAGTTTTCAGGTTTATAAGACGTTCGGCCCATTAGTTTGGCGATTTTAAGACGCTACGCCCCATTTCTTTGTCTACATTCACACTTTTCGTGTCATTTCGGTGTTGATTCTTTCTTGGCGAGCAATGGCGAGCCTGTAATTTAGGAGGAACCGAAAAATGTACAAATTTATCTTGAAGAAAGGTCTTGGGCGGGTGTTTTTATAAGCTTGATGGAGGTCTAGGGAGGAAAATAACAAAAAGATACATAAATGAGCCAATACATACGCCCATCCCGTTTTAAAGAGGAGGTTATTTTGTATTAATTAATGTATTTATTAATTATTTATTTTATTTATTTATTTGGGGGCAGGGGGCTAGGAATCCTCCTCCCCTTGTAAAATTCTCCTACTCATTGAGCCAAGAGTAAGGGGCGAGGGAACGCGAAAGTGGTCCCGGACCCTGTGAATTTGAACCCCTTGAATGTTGTTTCTGTTCAGGCTCTGTCTCGAGTCGGCCACCCCCAGCAATGGGGTATGTGCCTGAGTATACATACAGACACAATACAATTATTTATTATTGTTCATTGTTTTCTCCATACATCTCCATCAAGCTTAAAAAAAAAAAAATACCTCTGAGACCCCTCTTCCTCATACATTTGTACATTTTTCGGTAAAAAAAAAAAAATTCCCGGTTCCTCCTAAACTGTAGGCTCACTATCGCTTGCAAGATTAAACATTCAGACTTACTGAGACGAAAGGTCTTAAAATCGAGAAACTAATGGGACACATATCTTAAAATATCCACATTAATGGGGCCAGACCCCTACTACCAACCCCTTTAAGGGGACATGGGTCACTTTTCTGGCCCCCCCTTCTCCCTCATGTTTAGCCCCATTAGTTTTCAGATGTTAAGATGTTTGCCCCATTAGTTAGTTGATTTTAAGACCTTTCGCTCCATTTCTTCATCAATATCTAGACCTTTCGGGCTATTTAGGTGTACAGAAAAATCCCTGGCGATCATTAGTGGGCCTGTAATGTTGGAAGAACCGGCCTTTGGCCGGTAAATTTTTCTACCGAAAAATGTACAAATTAATCTAGAAGGGGGATCTAATGGATGTTTTATTAAATTTGATGGAGGTCTAGGGAGGAAACGAAATAATAATGAATACATGCAAAAATCGCCCAAAAAGTGAACCAACCCCCTTAACAAACCACACAACAATATCACCTTGCAACACTTCCATGCAAAACTCTCATGAAGCACTTATTTTTAGCAGCACACCGCAACACCATACTGCAGATGCACAGTTGGCCCAATAAGTCATGTCACCGTTACATTTTGCTGGCTGTATGCTGTCTGTCAGATGTTGAATAGGGTGTGTAGAGATAGGAACATGTTTGTATGTTGGCCAAATAAGTCTTGTCATCGTTGCTATTACGTTTTGCTGGCTGTATGCTGTATTAATGTCTGTCAGATGTTGAATAGGGTGTGTATTGATAGGAACATGTTTGTATATCTCATTCGAAACGATGAATTCATGCTTAGATAGTGCTGATACCAATTATTGATCGAAATATACTTGGTGCCGCGCCATTACTTATTTGGCCGACTGTACCATGCAATAATATCATACACCACTGGCATGCAACATCACTATCCAGCTCTAAATAATAACTTCACATTATCATGCCACTCTGCAACTTCACCGTGCAACAATAATTGCAATTGGTGTCTTATATATATATATATATATATATATATATATATTATAAAGAGCCCAATTGCATTTATTATTGCACGGTGAAGTTGCAGTGGCATGATAGTGTGATGATATAATTAAACACCATCTCCATCAAAATCACCACCACCACACCACCATTAAAGACTATCTCCACCACCACCATCATTAAAACACCATCACCACCAGACCACCACTACCACACCATCTCCATCACCACCACCACCACCACCACACCACCATTAAACACCCTATCCACCACCACCACCACACCACCATTAAACACCCTCTCCACCACCACCACCACCACCACACCACCATTAAACACCCTATCCACCACCACCACCACACCACCATTAAGTACCATCTCCATCACCATCCCCACCACTACCACACCATCACCATATCTATCACTATCACCACCACCACCACACCACCATTAAACACCATCACAACGACACCACAACATAATTAAACATCTCCATCAAAATCCCCACCACCACCCCTATTTTCACCACATATGACCTTCTTACACCATCTCCATCAAAAATCACCCCCACCACTACCCCCACCAACACCACCATTAAACACCATCTCCATCAAAATTCCCACCACCACCAATAAACACCATATTCACCACCACCATCTTACACCATCTCCACCAAAATCACCACCACTTCCTCCACCCCCAACAAAGAGCGGCCATTGATCACATAAAGGGAGAACAGCAACACAGACAAATGGCCTTATTATTCTACTCCCAGTCCCACAATATTTCTCCACCCTGGACGTTCAATAGGGGAGGCAGAGCGTTTTTCTGGACCCCTTCTCCCTAATGTTTAGCCCCACTAGTTTTGAGATTATAAGCCCATTAGTTTGGCGATTTTAACACCTTTCGCACCATTTCGTTGTCCATTTTAAGACCTTTCGTGCCATTTAGGTGTCTATTTTTTCCTGGCGAGCGAAAGCGAGCCTGTATTTTAAAAGGAACCGGCCTTCGGCCGGGAAATTTTTCTACCGAAAAATGTACACATTTATCTTGAAGAGGGGTCTAGGGGGTGTTTTTCTAAGCTTGATGGAGGTCTAGGGAGGAAACTAAAACAATATATGAATAACTGAATGAATAGACCAAACAAACGGCCAGCCTCCCCTTAATAGACACGGGTACAGTAGCCGGCATAAATCATGGCCTCGCTCTCGCCATAATTTACCTCTCTAGTGAAGAATAGTAATCAGTCTTTACTGTTCATACACGAATAGACGAAAGCTTGGTGTTACATTGTTTCAATTTCCCTAGCGAGTTTTACTATATATACAATACAGTATATATATATATATATATATATATATATAATATATATATATATATATATATATATAATATATATATATATATATATCTATCTATCTATCCATCTATCTATAGCCGGACGCCTTACTCCCCTTACGAGGGTGGCCATACACAGAATGCCCCCAAGCGGACCTATTCCCTGTGAGAGGGACAACCCGAGCCAGTTTAGTGAAGGACTTACAGGATTGACCACTCAATTTTGGATCCGTCCGACTCCGAGGCCCTCTGTGTATCTTGTTAGCACTATTTTTCTACAGTGGTGTTCGGCTAATCCATCCACTAACCTGCCTTACCCTTAGGTAAGCAGTACGGATTTGTATCAGGTTTACTCCCCTAGACAGGTTGCCAACCAAGGCTGACGAGTCCCATCCACCCGGATTTGTATAAGGTTGTCTCCCCTAGATGAGTTGCCGACCAAGGCTAACGAGTCCCATCCACCCGGAATAATATATATTTTTCCGGAAGAGGGTTGGGGCTAAGATGAATAGGACTTGTCTTTCGGTGCGTGAGGTTCAGCTCTCTCTCTCTCTCTCTCTCTCTCTCTCTCTCTCTCTCTCTCTCTCTCTCTCTCTCTCTCTCTCTCTCTCTCTCTCTCTCTCCTCTCTCTCTCTCTCTCCTCTCTCTCTCTCTCTCTCTCTCTCTCTCTCTCTCTCTCTCTCTCTCTCTCTCTCTCTCTCTCTCTCTCTCTCTCTCTTCTCTCTCTCTCTCTCTCTTCTCATTCTCTCTTCTCTCTCTCTTCTCTCTACTCTCTCTCTCTTTTTTTTTTTTTTTCTCTTTCCTCAAGCTGTAGTTTTCTCTTTCATATACAGAAGGGGGTTTCGAAAGGCAAGAAAGAGTAGAAAAAGAAAAACAAAAAAATATATATATATACATTTGAGGGGAGATGGGTCGTTTTGGGGGGGGGGACCCGGCCATTCTCCCTCGTGTTTGGCCCTATTAGTTTTGACACTTTAAGACGTTCGGCCCATTAGTTTGGCGTTTTTAGCACCTTTAAGGGGAGGTTTTTAGTTTGTTTCCTACTCCTTCGGCAATCTTAAAATTTCACCCCTTTGAGCCCCTTTCAAGATAAATTTGTACACTTTTCGGTAGAAAAATTTCCCGGCCGAAGGCCGGTTACTCTTAAATTACAGGCTCGCTATCGCTCGCCAGGATAAAATCGACACATAAATGGCACGAAAGGTCTTAAAATTGACAGAATGGGGCGGAAATTCTTAAAATCACCAAACTAATGGGGCAAACGTCTTAAAATCTCAAAAGCAATGGGGCTAGACATGAGGGAGAAAGGGGTCAAGAAAAAAGGCCCTCAAAGTGGAAATATCCCCTTAACTCTATTTCGTTGTCAATATTAAAACCCCATTACGTTCGCCCCATTATTTTGACGATTTTAAGAACTTTGGACCCATTTCTGTCAATATTAAAACCTATCGTGCCATTTAGGTGTCGATTTTGTCCTGGTCAGCGATAGCGAGCCTGTAATTATAAGAGGAACCAGGAATTTTGTTTACCGAAAAATGTACAAATTTATCTTGAGGAGGGGGGGGGGGGGTTTAATCTGAGGGAGGGCTAGCGATGAAACTAAATAATAAATGAATATATAAAATAATTGACCAAAACAAAACTGCCACTAATTACCCCTTAAGGGGAGGTATTTAGTTTGTTCCCTAGACCTCCATCAAGCTTAAAATTACACCCCCTTGAGTCCCTTTCAAGATAAATTTGTACATTTTTCGGTAGAAAAATGTCCCGGCTGAAAGCCGGTTCCTCTTAAATAACAGGCTCGCTATCGCTCGCCAAGATAAAATCGACACCTAAATGGCACGAAAGGTCTTAACATTGACAGAAATGGGTCCAAAGTTCTTAAAATAGTCAAAAAAATGGGGCGAACGTCTTAGAATATCAAAAGCAATGGGGCTAAACATGAGGGAGAAAGGGGTCCAGAAAAAAATCCCTCAAGTGGAAATCTCCCCTTAAGTTTGAGGTAGAAAATGATGTTATTGTATATTCCTATGCTTTAAGGGGAGATTTCCACTTGAAGGATTTTTTTTCTTGACTCCTTTCTCCCTCATGTTTAGCCCCATTGTTTTCCTAATGTTAAGACGTTCACCCCATTATTTTGACGATTTTAAGAACTTTCAACCAATTTCTGTCAATTTTAAGACCTTTCGTGCCATTTAGGTGTCGATTTTATCCTGGCGAGCGATAGCGAGCCTGTAATTTAAGAGGAACCGGCTTTCAGCCGGGACATTTTTCTACCGAAAAATGTACAAATTTATCTTGAAAGGGGGTCAAGGGGGTGTAATCTTAAGCTTGAAGGATATCTAGGGACCAAACTAAATACCTCCCCTTAACTGAATAATACACAAGGTAAATCTAAAATTATAGAGGTGGCATAACTTGGCTTATATAAGACATGAGTTGTTTATTCTAGGCGTCTCTCCCTCAGTACCTCTCTCTCTCTCTCTCTCTCTCTCTCTCTCTCTCTCTCTCTCTCACTCTCACACATACACAGTAGCTCGCTCTCTCTCTCTCTCTCTCCTTCTCTCTCTCTCTCTCTCTCTCTCTCTCTCTCTCTCTCTCTCTCTCTCTCTCTCTCTCTCTCTCACACACACACACACACACACAGTAGCTCTCTCTCTCTCTGTCACTTCACCTCCTCTTCCCTCTTCTCTACTTTTGCTTTCCGTTCTGAGTATTTCCTTTCTCCACTGAGGCTAGCACGTACTTCACTGATCCTTGTAGCTCTCTCTCTCTCTCTCTCTCACACACACACACACACAGTAGCTCTCTCTCTCTCTTAATCAACTTATTCCTACCCTTCGGTCATCACCTCTTCTCTCTCTCTCTCTCTCTCACTCACTCACTCACTCACTCACCCTCTCTCTCTCTCTCTCTCTCTCTCTCTCTCTCTCACTCTAACGCTCTCTCTCTCTCTTAATCAACTTATTCCTACCCTTCGATTATCACCTCTTCTCTCTCTCTCTCTCTCACTCACTCACTCACTCTAACGCTCTCTCTCTCTCTCTCTCTCTTCTTCTTCTTTGCTATCTTTTCCTTCCACCAGTAGAGCTTGCTATCCCTACTATAAGTAATTGCTGGCCACCTCGCTGTGATCGTAAGGGCTGTGTGGTCAGCGTATCTCTCACGCAATCGCTCTCTCACTCACTCACTCACACACACACATATACACACACTCACTCAAACACTCATTCGCACACACACACATACACTCTCTCTCTCTCTCTCACTCACTCACTCTCACCCTCTCTCTCTCTTCACCACATCTCCTCAAGAGCTCTTAGGCCCCCTCTCTCACAATTACGTTGCCCTTGCCCCCCCCCCCTCCCCCCCCCCCCCTTAAGGGAGGATAATTGTATTTTATTTTTGGACTACTCATATAAGGCTCGCTATTGCTCGCCAGGAAGCTCGCCTGGAAAAGATCGACACCTAAATGGCACGAAAGGTTCTAATACTGTCAAAGAAATGGGGTGCAAGGTCTTAAAATCGCCAAGCTAATCGAAAAACGTCTTACAATCTGAAAACCAACGGGGCTAAACATGAGGGAGAAGGGGGGACCAGAAGGGGGGGACAGTATATATACCCTCATACCCTCTCCATCCCCCCCCCCCCCCTCCCCCTCTCTTGTCTACTCTCAAGCTCCTCCTTCAGTTCATCTACTTTCACCCTCTTCAATGATAGGACCCACCCAGCTTCTAGATTGGTTTGGTTCCTTGTTTAAGGGGAGGTTTTTAGTGTTTCCTAGACTTCCATCAAGCTTGAAATTACAACCCCTTGAGCCCCTTTCAAGATAAATTTGTACATTTTTCGTCCCGGCTGAAAGCCGGTATCTCTTAAATTACAGGCTCGCTATCGCTCGCCAGGATAAAATCGACACCTAAATTGCACGAAAGGTCTTAAAATTGACAGAAATGGGTTGAAAGTTCTTAAAATCATCAAAATAATGGGACGAACGTCTTAAAATTAGAAAAACGATGGGGCTAAACATGAGGGAGAAAGGAGTCCAGAAAAAACTCCCCCAAGTGGAAATCTCCCCTTAATCCTGTTAGCTACCACCATATATCCTCCCTTAGCTGCATAATGGCGTCTCAATAAAGCTATAGAACAAAAGATGACACACGTCGCTGGTGCTCAAAGGGTTAATATTTCTTTAAGTTTCCTCCCGGGACCTCTAGCAAGCTTACGACAACTTGACGACCACTTTCTCCCTCGTGTTTAACCCCATTAGTTTTGAGATTTTAAGATGTTTGCCCCCATTAGTTTGTCGATTTTAAGACCTTTCACTTCATTTCTTTGTCAATTTTAAGACCTTTCGTGCTATTTAGGTGTCGATTTTTTTCCTGGCAGACGATAGTGAGCCTGTAATTTTGGAAGAACCGGTACATTTTTCTACCGAAAAATGTACAAATTAATCAAGAAGGAGGATCTAATGGATGTATTTTGTTTTTTTTAGCTTGATGGAGGTCTAGGGAGGAAACTAGAAAAATAAAAAAAAATACATACCGGTATATTATGAGCTAATAAATAAGGCCGTCACCCCCTTAAGGGGAGATCTCCACTTGAGGGATTGTTTTCTTGACCCCTTTCTCCCTCATGTTTAGCCCCGTTGCTTTTGATATTATAAAACGTTTGCCCCATTAGTTTAGCGATTTTAAGAACTTTCACCCCATATTAAGACCTTTCGTGCAATTCAGGTGTCTATTTTATCCTGGCGAGCGATAGCGAGCCTGTAATTTAAGAGGAATCGGCCTTCGGCCGGGACATTTTTCTACCGAAAAATGTATAAATTTATCCTGAAAGGGACTCGAGGGGGTGTAATTTTAAGGTTGATGGAGGTCTAGGGAACAAACTAAACACCTCCCCTTAATTGACTTTACTTTATCCTTTTCTCTAATTCCCCCTTATCCTCCCCCCCACCCCCAGCTTTCAACCTCCTCCCCCCCCCCCTCTTTTGTCTACTTTCAAGCCCCTACTTCAGTTCATCTACTGTTCGTCTTCTCTAGGATACCAGGCCTCCCAGATTCTAGATGTGTTTTATTCGTTGGTGTATATAAGAATCTGCCTTGTGTGGGCCAATCGGCTTTCTGCAGACTCCCATTTTCTTATGTTCTTAGGTTATATTTTGCTCTCATCTTACTCCCTCCCCCCCCCCCAACCCCACCTCCGTTGATTCATTTAAATTCCGCTTAGACAAATATCTCGCATCAAACCCGCGACTGACTGCGTTTGTAATTGAATAACTTTATTTTATCCCCCCCTCAGTTACTAACCCATCTATCCCCTACTAACTTCCTAATCCTGCCACGGACATTAGTTCCAGGGCAGTCTCAGTGTTTTGGAGGAC
>CM064495.1:5967104-5979604 GCA_032716605.1 Paralithodes platypus
AAGGGTTTTCGATAATTTTTAGTAATTTGTTTTTCTTGATTAGGTTTTTGTTTTACACCTTCTTTGTATATTGTTTGTTTGTTTGTTGTATCTTGTTGTTTGGATAGATAATTCCCCGGGTTTACAAACACACACACACCACACACAAACACAAACACACCACCACAACACACTACACAACAAACACAATCATACATTGAATATACAACACACACACACACACACACCACACACAACACCCACACACACACACACACACAACACACTACACACAACACAATAACACAGATATACCAACACACACCACACACACAAAATAGTTAATACAGATATACCCAACACACACCACAACACACACACACACACACCACACACACACACACAACACAATAACACAAGATATACCAACACACACACCACACCACATCAGTAATACAGATATACCAACACACACACCACACACAAACAACATATTAATAACAGATCAGACCAACACACACAAACACACACAACAAATATACACAGATATACCCAACACACACACACACACCACATAGTAATGACAGATATAGCAACACACACACACACACACACATATTAATACAGACATACCAACACACACACACCCCACCACTACACAACAAACACAATAATGACAGATATACCAACACAACACACACCACAACACAAAATAGTAATACAGATTATACCAACACACACAACACACACACACCCAAATTAATACAGACATAACAAACATCATACACACACTACACCACACACACATACACAACACATATTAATACAGACATACCAACACACACACACTACACAACACATATTAATACAGACATACCAACACATACACACACACACACATACACTCACACACAACACATATTAATACAGACATAACAAACCCAACACACACACACAACACAACACCTAGTAATACAAGACCATACCAACACACACACACACACACACACACACACACACACACACACACACACACACAACACATATTAATACAGACATACCAACACACACACACACACACAAACACTCACAAACACACATAACTCAACAAAAGCAATCCCAGTAAATGCTTCATATCAATGTGTCATTTATCTTCATCATTGCCATGTCTTCACAATTTTCATTTCGTACACTGGATTCCATGCCAGGGTCTCTCTCTCTCTCTCTCTCTCTCTCTCTCTCTCGTATTTACTCATGTCAACCCTTTCTATTTTCCCTCTCTCTCTCTCTCTCTCTCTCTCTCTCTCTCTCTCTCTCTCTCTCTCTCGTATTTATTCATGTCAACCTTTTCTATTTCCCTCTCTCTCTCTCTCTCTCTCATTCTCTCACACACTATCTCTCTCTCTCTCTCTCATTCATTCTCTCACACACTATCTCTCTCTCTCATTCTCTCACACACTATCTCTCTCTCTCATTCTCTCACACACTATCTCTCTCTCTCTCTCTCTCTCATTCTCTCACATACTATCTCTCTCTCTCTCTCTCTCTCTCTCTCTCTCTCTCTCTCTCTCTCTCTTTCATTACAGTGCAGCTCGTGATTTTATTACAGCTATTCCCGGTATTGTCTGGGTTGGTTCTCTTATTCTCTCACACACTATCTCTCTCTCTCTCTCTCTCTCTCTCATTCTCTCACACACTATCTCTCTCTCTCATTCTCTCACACACTATCTCTCTCTCTCTCTCTCTCATTCTCTCACACACTATCTCTCTCTCTCTCTCTCTCTCTCTCTCTCTCATTACAGTGCAGCTCGTGATTTTATTACAGCTATTCCCGGTATTGTCTGGGTTGGTTCTCTCTCTCATTCTCTCACACACTATCTCTCTCTCTCTCTCTCTCTCTCTCTCTCTCTCTCTCTCTCTCTCTCTCTCTCGTATTTACTCATGTCAACCCTTTCTATTTCCCCTCCCTCTCTCTACTAAACCTCTCACTTATATCTCTCTCTCTCTCTCTCACACTATCTATCCCACGCACTCTCACTCTCTCTCTTACTCATTTCCTCATTTCAGCCCTTTCTGTTCCCCTCCCTCTCTCTCTCTACTAAACCTCTCTCTATCTCTCTTTCTTACTCATTTCCTCATTTCAGCCCTTTCTATTCCCCTGCCTCTCTCTCTCTACTAAACCTCTCACTTATCTCTCTCTCTCTCTCTCTCTCTCTCGCACACTATCTCTCCCTCGCACTCTCTCTCTCTCTCTCTCTCTTACTCATTTCCTCATTTCAGCCCTTTCTGTTCCCCTCCCTCTCTCTCTCTACTAAACCTCTCTCTATCTCTCTCTCTCTCTTTCTTACTCATTTCCTCATTTCAGCCCTTTCTATTCCCCTGCCTCTCTCTCTCTACTAAACCTCTCACTTATCTCTCTCTCTCTCTCTCTCTCTCTCTCTTTCTCTCTCTGCTATTGTTCCCGCGGTCGTTATTACCCTTCTAACTTCTTGTATTGCTACACACTTTTATTGCACCTATTGCTCTTCTCCTTTCGTTCTTCTGTGTGTGTGTGTGTGTGTGAGGGGGTGTAAGTGTGTGTGTGTGTGTGTGTGTGTGAGGGGGTGTAAGTGTGTGTGTGTGTGTGAGGGGGTGTAAGTGTGTGTGGGTGTGTGTGTGTGATTTTTTCCTATCCTCCCTAAGCTGTTTTAAATCATCAATTGTTAGCAAGAAGCCGTGGTACCGATTGGATTAAATATCATTATACATAATTATACACACCATATTAGCAACAATTATACATACAATTATTCATACAATTATATATGCAATTATATATACAATTATACATACATTTACACATACAATTATACATAAAATTATACATATAAACATACATAATTATATACACAATTATACATACAATTATATACATTTATACATACAATTATATACATTTACACATACAATTACACATACAATTATACATATAAATATACATAATTATACCCACAATAATACATATAAATATACATAATTATATACACAATTATACATAATTATATACATTTATACATACAATTAAACATACAATTATATACAATTATACATACTGTACAGTTATACATATACTGTAAATACACATAATTATACACACAATTATACATACAATTATACATGAACAACACTTACCCGTATCACCAGCACAAACCCCTGCTGTGCTAAGTGGTACAATTTATATATAATAATTCTATCACTTGGACTTAATATTCGGAGATATTTCACTAGCCCACGCAGAACACGCAGGGGTACTTAAGGGGAGATTTCCACTTGAGGGATTTTTTTCTGGACCCCTTTCTCCCTCATGTGTAGCCCCATTGATTTTGAGATTTTAAGACGTTAGCCCTAGTAGTTTGGACATTTTTGGACATTTTAAGAAATTTTACCCCATTTCTGTCAATTTTAAGACCTTTCGTGCCATTAAGGTGTCGAATTTTTCCTGGCGAGCGATAGCGAGCCTGTAATTTAAGAGCAACCGGCCTCCGGCCGGGACATTTTTCTACCGAAAAATGTACAAATCTATCTTGAAAGGGGGTCTAGGGGGTGTAATTTTAAGCTTGATGAAAACGTAGGGAACAAACTAAATACCTCCCCTTAAGGAGGGACAGACCGTTTTTCTGGACCTTCGTTTCCCTCATGTTTAGCCCCACTAGTTTTCAGATTTTAAGACGTTTGGCCCATTAGTTTGGCGATATTGATATCTTTAGCTCCATTGTGTTGTAAATTTTAACACTTATCGTGCTATTTAGGAGTCGATTTTTTCCTGGCGAGCGAAAGCGAGCCTGTAATTAAAAGAGGATCCGGCCTTCGGACGGGTCATTTTTCTACCGAAAAATATATACCGGTAAATTTATTTTGAGGGTGTGTCTAGGGGGTTTTTCTAAGTTTGAGTGAGGTCTAGCAAGAAAACTAAAACAAACAAAAATATGAATACAAGAATTATTATACCAAACAAAAGCAGCCCGTCTCCCCTTAACTCTCTCCGACATATGACGCGATTTTGAGCCTATTGGGGATACTTTAAAGCCTTTGTTACCATCAGGGGTATTTAGAAACCATTAGTTTAGTTACTTCAACCTCTGCAGTTGTCTTTGAGTTAGCTGTGTTGAGCCTATTGGGGATACTTTAAAGCCTTTGTTACCATCAGGGGTATTAGAAACCTTTAGGTAGTTACTTCAACCTCTGCAGTTGTCTTTGAGTTAGCTGTGTTGAGCCTATTGGGGATACTTTAAAGCCTTTGTTACCATCAGGGGTATTTAGAAACCTTTAGTTTAGTTACTTCAACCTCTGCAGTTGTCTTTGAGTTAGCTGTGTTGAGCCTATTGGGGATACTTTAAAGCCTTTGTTACCATCAGGGGTATTTTAGAAACCTTTAGTTTAGTTACTTCAACCTCGCAGTTGTCTTGTCTTTGAGTTAGCTGTGGGCAGAAAACTAATTTTGGAGAGGTAATTATAAGAGTGAGAGAACTCAATTTCTTATTGCTAATCTGGCAACCTCTGCGTCATAAAGGCGTGAAAGGGTTAATTCCTATGTTCAAGGCTATCTGGTATGCGAGACCTTTCATGCTACCCGTCTGGATCACTTGGCCTTTAAATTTATATATATATATATATACAGTATATAATTATCCTCACAGGAGAGAGTATAAAAGGCCCATCTCACCTTAAGGGGAGGTTTTTAGTTTGGTCCGTAGATATCCTTCAAGCTTAAGATTACACCCCCTTGAGCCCCTTTCAAGATAAATTTGTACATTTTTCGGTAGAAAAATGTTCCGGCTGAAAGCCGGTTCCTCTTAAATTACAGGCTCGCTATCGCTCGCCAGGATAAAATCGACACCTAAATGGCACGAAAGGTCTTAAAATTGACAGAAATGGGTTGAAAGTTCTTGAAATCGTCAAAATAATGGGGGCGAACATCTTAACATTAGGAAAACAATGGGGCTAAACATGAGGGAGAAAGGAGTCAAGAAAAAAATCCCTCAAGTGGATATCTCCCGTTAAAGTAATGTACAATCGAAACGGGAAAGATTCTACCGAGAGTCGTACATAAGAGTCTGCAGAGAACCGATTGGCCCCCTCAAGGCAGATCCCTTTCACACCCAACCCATCTCGTGAATTCAGAACCTCACGCAACAATTCCGGGCGAACTCGAGGCCGACATACAAAGATTCGCCCCAGTCGTAATTAACCTCAATCAACAACCTAGCCCGTAGAAAGATGGCGGGTTACTTTTGTTAGTCCGTCTGGTCTACCTGACAAGCAAGGAGCGGAGGGAACAAAGCCCCCCGTCCCCTGTTCCTCATCCTCTGTCCCCCATCCTCTGCCCCCTGTCCCCTGTTCTATCGTACCCAGTCCCCTGTCCCCCGTCCTATCATCCCCTATCCCCTGCCCCCTGTCCTATCGTACCCAGTCCCCCGTCCTATCGTCCCCCATCCCCTGCCCCCTGTCCTATCGTACCCAGTCCCCTGTCCTCCATCCCATGTCCCCCGTCCTAACGTCCCCCACATCCTGCCCCCTGTCCCCCATCCCCCGTTCCCTGTCCCCTGTCCCCCATCCTCCGTCCACCATCCCCTGTCCCCTCGTCCCCCGCGATCGATAACACAAGGTTGAAACAAAAGCTGAACTGACATCCTTCGGGAACAATTATTGCAAGAGGATCCGGCTCATCTAATTAAGGGGGAGGTAGTAACTTTTTTCAGGACCCCCCTCTCCCTCATGTTTAGCGCCATTAGCTTAAGATTTTAAGACGTTCCTTCCATTAGTTTGGTGAATTTGAGACCTTTCACCTCATTTCTTTGCCAATATTAAGACCTTTTGTGCCACTTAGGTGTCAATTTTTTACTGGCGAGCGGTAGCGAGCCTGTAATTTTGGGAGGAACCGGCCTTTGGCCGGGTTTTTTTTTATCGAAAAATTTACAAATTTATCTTCAAAGAGGGTCTAGGGAGTGTTTCTTTCTAGAGAGGTTTTCTAGAGAGTTTTTCTTTCTAGGGAGATTTTCTTTCTAGGGAGTTTTTCTTTCTAGGGAGTTTTTCTTTCTAGGAAGTTTTTCTTTTTTCCTACGTTCGATTAATAAAAGGTGAAAACAAAAGCCGAACAGACATCCAGGAAGAAATCGACACCTAGATAAATATAAACATCTTAAAACAGTTGGCTGAATGGGGCCGAATGGATACAAGCCAGAGAAAGAGAGTATTAAGAAAAAAAAAAAAAAGCAGGTGACACCCCCCCTAGATAGATAGATAGATAGATAGATAGATAGATAGATAGATAGATAGCACAAGGTGAAAACAAAATCCGAACAGACATCCAGGGAACATAATGCAAGTGGATCCGGTTCGTCTAATTAAGTAACGCAATTACCTGAGCGTTGAGTGACAGAGGGATGGTGCTCAAATTCAATTAGTGTGTTTTCTCTCGCTCGTTCGTCTGGTTCTCTCGCTCTCTCACTGTCTTATTCCGTCTTTTCCGGAAGGTGTTTGTGTGTGTGTATTCATAATTGTATTCATAATTGTAGTTTGACAGGAATTGAGTTTCTGGCTCGTATTGGTCCGCTTCCTAGACATTATTACCAATGACAATTACCCATCTCCTTGCTCAAGGGAGATGGTAACCGCCGGCTATGTCTCCGAAAACCTTTATCAACCGGAGTGAGATTTGAACCCCGACTTGCTGGGTTGCAGGCAGGGACACACTGAGCTTCGCCCCATTTCTGACATTTTTAAGACTTCGAACACTTTAGGGGTTGATGTTTTCCTTGGCGAGCGATAGCGAGCTTGTAACTTAAGAGGAATCGGCCTTCGGCCGGGACTTTTTTCTACCGAAAAATGTACACATTTATCTAGAAGGGGGTCTTTGGGATATTGTTTTTAAATTTGATGGAGATCTAGGGAGAAAAGCTAAAAATCTCCCCTTAAGCTATTTACAAATATAAAAGTGATACATGCAAAAGACAGAAATATACAAACTAGTGGGCAAACCCGTTGAGCACCGTAGGACACAGTAATAAAAGTCCCCAACAGTCCCAAGCACTGTGGCATAAATGGCAGGAGAGACCACCTTTTCACCTCAAGAGATGAGACAAGACTGCATCTCTAATTTTTTTTTTTTTTTTTACAAGGCTTAAACAAAATAAAAAATAAAAAATAAGCCTTGTACAGGGAGTTACAAGACAAATACATTACTGATGAATATACTCTGGCCTGGGACTGTAAGGGTTAAGTATATATATTTTGTTTACCGTTACTGTTACTCTACTTTGTTACTCTATAATAGCATAGATACAATTAGTACTGGGATAGTTACAATTAATGCCAGGTGTCCGACTGAGTAGAATCTATGGATCTCTGGTTATATATATATATATATATATATATATATATATATATATATATATATATATATATATATATATATTCAGGGAGCCATAGATTCTACTCAGGGGTTAACTATTTCTGGCTACCATAATATAGTCAGAATAATAACACATTGACAAATAATGACACATTAAAATTATATTAAAATTAAAATTAAAATGAATAAAACCTCGGATAAATTGTGGATATTATGGAAGGTAACACCATTACACGCCTTATTACGTGAAATAAGCCATTTGTGTTTGTAATGCATTTATACTGATTATGTCATATTATTCTGGGTGTGGGTGTGAAGTATATCTAAAGCCCCTCTCTCTCACACACACATATACCTCTTCTTATACACACAAACACACACATACACAAACACACACACACACCCCTTCATACACACACACACAGACCCCTCCATACATACACACACACACACACTTACACACAGACCCTTTAATACGCTTCTCCCTCACTCCTCTCTCTCTCTCTCTCTCTCTCTCTCTCTCTCTCTCTCTCTCTCTCTCTCTCTCTCTCTCTCTCTCTCTCTCTCTCAGCTTACAATATACAACTGTTTATTCTACTCACGTTCGACCGACTCACCCCTTTCAGGTTTTAAGGAGAGATGAGTTTGTCGATTTTAAGACCTTTCATCCCATTTCGCTTTCAATACTAAGACCTGTTGTGCCCTTTAGGTGTCGATTTTTTTCCTGGCGAGCGATAGCGAGCCTGTAATTGTGAAGGAACCGGCCTTCGGCCGTGACATTTTCCCACCGAAAAATGTACACATATATCTCGAAGGGGGATCTAATGGATGTTTTTTTAGTTTGATGGAGGTCAAGGGAGGAGAGTAACAAATAAATGAATATAAAAATAATTTCATTGGAGGTGTTTGGTGTTGTGGTGAAATTAATAAAAAATAAATTATATATAACCCAGAAAATTACCACTTTCCCCTTAAATCCCAGACCTCTTCTCTCTCTCTCTCCTTGCATCTCTACCCCTCTCCATCCACCTCATTTCCTTCCTTCCTTCCTTCCTTCCTTCCCTCTCTCCTTACCTTCTTCCTTCCTTCCTTCCTTCCTCCCCTATCTCATTCCTTCCTCCTTTCCTTCCCTCCCTCTCCCTCCTTGGATCTCTACCCCTCTCCACTCATCTCTTTTCCTTCCTTCCTTCCTTCCCTCTCTCCTTACCTTCTTCTTTTCTTCCTTCCTTCCTTCCTTCCTTCCTTCCTTCCTCCATCCTCTCTCCCTCCTTGCATCTCTACCCCTATCCACTCATCTCTTTTCCTTCCTTCCTTCCTTCCTTCCTTCCCTCTCTCCTTACCTTCTTCTTTTCTTCCTTCCTTCCTTCCTTCCTTCCCTCCCTCCCTCTCCCTCCTTGCATCTCTACCCCTCTTCACTCATCTCTTTTCCTTCCTTCCTTCCTTCCTCCTTCCCTTCCTTCCTTCCTTCTCTCTCTCCTTTCCTTCTTTCTTCCTTCCCTCCCGTCCTCCTTCCTTCCTTCACTCCCTTCTTGCTCCCTTCCCGTCCTCCTTTCCTTCCTTCTCTCCCTTCATTCCTCCCTTCCTTCTTTCCTCCCTCCTTCCCTCCCCCCCCCCCCTCAGCACCCTCACCTCTTTCACCCTTTCATTAAAAACCCGTAGTGTGTCATCCACCACTTACTTAAGGGAGCCCACCTCGCTTTTTTTCTCTTTCTCTCCCTCTCTCTTTGGTTTGTATCCATTCGGCCCCATTCAACCTACTGTTTAAGACGTTTACCCCCATCCAAGTGTCAATATTTTCCTGGCGAGCGGTAGCGAGCCAGCATATATATATATTCTTGTTTTGACAGCAAGCTAAATTTGTACATTTTTCGATAGAAAAATGTCCCCGGCGAAGCCGGTTTTCTCCATACAATGCTGGCTCGCTATCGCTCGCCAGGAAGAAATCGACACCTGGATGGGGATAAACGTCTTAAACCAGTTGGCTGAATGAGGCCAGGGAAAAAGAGGAAAGGAGAAAAAGATAAAAAAAAATCCGGTGACTCCCCTTAATTCCCTCTTCCTCAGCCCTCCTCCCCTTCCTCTCCCCCTTCACTCCCCGGGGCCGCTCTATTAGCCTTAAGGGGAGATCTCCACTTGAGGGATTTTTTTCTTGACCCCTTTCTCCCTCATGTTTAGCCCCATTGCTTTTGATATTATAAAGGGATTTCGCCCCGTTAGTTTAGCGATTTTAAGAACTTTCACCCCATATTAAGACCTTTCGTGCCATTTAGGTGTCTATTTTATCCTGGCGAGCGATAGCGAGCCTGTAATTTAAGAGCAACCGGCTTTCAGCCGGGACATTTTTCTACCGAAAAATGTACAAATTTATCTTGAAAGGGGCTCAAGGGGGTGTAGTCTTAAGCTTGATGGCTATCTAGAGACCAAACTAAAAATCTCACCTTAAGCCGGTATCACACGAGAGCTTTTATAGTCTACATTCGATGATCAACATTTCTGGGATATTTTGCACTGGTATCGGAAACTAGGCTAATGATAGGTGAAGTTAGGTATCAGAAATATTTTAATTGTTGACCTCATAAAGCTGCCAGACCAGTGTTAAGGGTAAATGTTGAGGGAAAAAGCGCTCGTGTGATACCGGCTTTACTCTTATATTTGTTCCTTTCAGATATTTGCTCCCTTCCCACTCAAGGCACAAGTAAACGATATAACGGTCCAGGGTTCGAATCCCGGGTGGGTTGTGTAAGGTTTTTCTCAAGTGGCATTACTTGATTTAACCCCTTCGGTACCGGCGGCGTCTTTTTCATATTATTCTAGCTATATTTTTACGGATTTTGTGAAATTTAAAAAAAGGATTTGAGGATGGGAGATAGTTCGAAGCTTGTAAATGGCTGGAGGCCCTTTTTAAGCTGAATAACATCGTTCAATAGTAACCAGACTTAGGTTAAACGACGTCGCCGGTACAGAAGTGGTTAAAGGTTATAACGGTGGGAATTGATTAACGGGTACATCAAAATAATTAATGTGCCAGTTAGAATATTATTGTCCAATATAGTTATATACTTACCCCCCCCCCCCCCCGGGGAGGGGGGGGGGGGTAAGGGGGTCCTCCATATTTAGTGGAGGTAAAGAAGAATATGCCCTACGTATCCTACTGCCTGTCGTGTCATACAAGGCGACTAAAAGGGGGAATAACGCGTCGATGAGATCGAGGAAACTGACCTCCTTCTCCGCTTCCCAGTTATTCATATATATTTTTTAGTTTCCTCGCTGGGCCTCCATCAAACTTTAAAAAAAAACACCCCCTTCAAGATAAATTTGTACATTTTTCGGGGAAGTGCGGCCCCTGCAACTACCTGGATGCCGCAGGACTCTCATACAGGGCATTATGGGGCCATTACAACAACAACAACAACTTACAGCAACAACAACAACAACAACAACTTACAGCAACAACAACAACAACAACTTACAGCAACAACAACAACAACAACAACAACAACTTACAGCAACAACAACAACAACAACTTACAGCAACAACAACAACAACAACAACAACTTACAGCAACAACAACTTACAACAACAACAACAACAACAACAACTTACAGCAACAACAACTTACAACAACAACAACAACTTACAGCAACAACAACAACAACTTACAGCAACAACAACAACAAAATTAACAGCAACAACAACAACAAACACAACAACAACACAGCAACAACAACAACAACAACAACAACTTACAGCAACAACAACAACAACAACAACAACTTACAGCAACAACAACAACAACAACAACTTACAGCAACAACATACAACAACAACAACAACAACAACAACAACTTACAGCAACAACAACAACAACTTACAGCAACAACAACAACAACAACTTACAGCAACAACAACAACAACAACAACAACAACTTACAGCAACAACAACAACAACAACAACAACTTACAGCAACAACAACAACAACTTACAGCAACAACAACAACAACTTACAGCAACAACAACAACAACTTACAGCAACAACAACAACTTACAGCAACAACAACAACAACTTCCAGCAACAACAACAACAACTTACAGCATATTGGAAGGCGATTGTACAGTCAAGGTTAAGGGGGGTCAAATGATTTTTTTTTTCTCTTTCTCTCCTTTTCTCTCTTTCTCTGGCTTGTATCAATTCGACCCCATTCAGCCAACTGTTTTAGACGTTTATATCCATCCAGGTGTTAATTTCTTCCTGGCGAGCGATAGCGAGCCAGCATTGTATGGAGAAATCCGGCTTCGCCGGAGAAATTTTTCTATCGAAAAATATAGAAATTTAGCTTGCTGTCAAAACAAACATATACAGTATATATCCTGGCTAGCTACCGCTCGCCAGGAAAATATTGACACCTGGATGGGGGTAAACATCTTAAAACAGTAGGCTGAATGGGGTCGTATGGATACAAGCCCGATAACGAGAGAAAATAAGATAAAAAAAAAGCCGGTCACCCCCCCTTAATTAAAACCCCGTAGTGTGTCATCCGCCACTTAATTCATTCTTCCTTATCCCCCCCTCCCCCCCCCCCCAATAAGTGATTCCGCGGCACCAAGTATATTTCGATCCACATTTGGTATCGGCAACTATCTAAACATAAAGGGGCCTTTTCTCTCTTTCTCTGGCTTGTATCCATTTGGCCCCATTCAGCCTACTGTTTTAAGACGTTTATCCCCATCCAGGTGTCAATTTTTTACTGGAGTGGTAGCGAGCCAGCATATTTTTAATTTTTGTTTGACAGCAGGCTAAATTTGTACATTTTTCGATAGAAAAATTTCTCCGGCGAAGCCGGATTTCTTTATATAATGCTGGCTCGCTATCGACACCTAGATGGGGATAAACGTCTTAAAATAGTTGGCTGAATGGGGCCGAATGGATACAAGCCAGAGAAAGAGAGAAAAGGAGAGAAATAACAAAAAGCAGGTCACCCCCCTTAATTAATCGTTTCGAGTGGGGTATACACACATGTTCCCTATCTTTACACACCCTATCTCTACACACCCTATCTTTACACACCCTATCTTTACACACCCTATCTTTACACACCCTATCTCTACACACCCTATCTCTACACACCCTA